>PRKT01000487.1:171742-221267 GCA_003671525.1 Saccostrea glomerata
TGGCCCGAGGGTCGGTGGTTCTTTTGGGGTGAGGTGCACAACTGGTTATAAAGTGGAAGAACATTTTCTCTTTGTAACTCTGATCTACCTCTGGGTATTGAATAAGTAGTCTAGAGTATTTTTAATTATGATAAGCAATGGTGCCTCTTTCAAAATTGTGAATTGTGAATTTCATAGCCTCTGGTTTAAAACACAAACCAAATTTAATTGTTTGAAAGTTGTTACACAATACTCAGGTGACCTATAAGGCCCGTGGGCCTCTTGTTATTGTTGATTGAACTTTTGGGCTTGAATACTGTTCGTAATCTCCATACATACTTAATCATAGGTACTGTTGATCACTAAATTTTCGCGACACCTTATTTTCGCGAGATAGTCATTGACTCTTGATTAGCGAGACAAAATTTTCACGAATTGTGGTTTTTGCTCTATATAATCTTAAGGAATACTATTATACGCGAGAATTAAATTTTCGAAAGCACACTGTCTCGCGTAATTGCGCGAAAATAAAGTTCTCGCGAACAAAAAGTGATTTACAGTATTCAATTAAGAAATGAATTTAATTTATGAAGATTTTGATGACTTGACATAAATTTACGCCATTCAATTGTCATTTTTTAAAAATCAAAACAATGTGAACCATATTTTTTTTTACGTCAAGTGCGGTACTATGACGTGGCAATGGAGATATTCATGCTTATTTGTGGTACATATGTAATGTAGTTCATGAGAAAATGAACTGCAATTTATTTTGTAAAGAATCATAGGGGAAATATATTGGAAATGTAAATATTGCAGTATGAACAAATGAAATGACCTCCTAAATGCTTATTTTTACGTCATGAACTTATGCAGTTTCCCTTATTTTTTAATGTTGTAGAAGGCATCAATTTTCATTGGGATTTTCTTTCACATAATATAGAGCATATGCATTGCCCACAAGGATGTAGAATTTTTCAAATGCTTAAATACAAAAAAACTTGAAGTTGGCGACGGATGTTACACTGTTTACTTAAGTGAAATTACACCGGAAATGGTCATTTTGTGGCTTTTTCTGTTAAAAAGTACAGGTATAACAATTACACGATGACATATTTTCAAAATTGTTCACTTTTATGCCATATTCTTTCATGATTTATCACATTCAAATATTCCTCTAATATTATTGCCAATTTCATTCCTTTTTGAAAACATATTAAGGGCTAAATAAAACCCAACCGAAACTTCTTCCTCACAAGAGATTAAGTAGTGAGTAGCTTCTTATTTATTTATTTATTTTCAGATGGATCAATTATACGGTCGTGTGGTGGAAAAGTTTGAGGTTTCTCGGGGCAAAAATTTCACTCGATTCCGTTAAAGAAAATTGATTCGTTCATTAGTGTTTCGATTTAAAGAGCTACTTGACTTTACCTAAATTTTTTATAGAAAGGGTTATTTGTTTTTTGGGGCCCATTCAAAGTGGAGAGAAAACTGAGTTTTCTAAGCATTTTCTTTTGCAATGGCAAATTTTCCTGGAAATGCTGGTCCCCTCCCCCTCAACACACACACAAATATACATAAACACTTTTATATACACATATTAAACACTTTTTGTTGCTGTAATGCCCAGTGAAAGAGTTACGGTTAAGCTTTATAGTCAATTTTCTTTATTCATTCACCGTGTGCAGATATTCAATTAAAAAAAGTATCGTTCAAAAATCTGTTTCTGTCTTTGTCAATATAATTTTTTTAATATTTTTATTATAATTGCTATTTATCTGTAACAAAATGACTCACAAGTCACAAGATTTATACAAATAAGCAAACAGGATTATTGCATGTAGCATTCAAATCAATATTCTGGTAAATAATAATAAACTATAATAGTTATTTATTTGTACCAAAATGACTCAGAGGTCACAAGATGTGTAGTATACAAAACAGCAAACGAAATTATTGTTTGGCACATTCAAATCAATATTCTGGTAGATTATCATAAACTATACGAGGGTTGTCCCGTAAAATCGTGGACAAAGCGTTTTTCTCGAAAAGTAATGGGCGCACTAAACTGAAATTTTCAGTAAATGTTTATTCATCATATTTAAGTGTATGATTATGTTTTTTATAATATATAGACAAAAATAAAGATTTTACTATGCTTGAATGTGCACAGGGTACGGTCCTACGGCGCACGGTAAAAATAACAAAGTTATATTAGAAAATACATAAGAATTAATTCGTAATAAAAGTTTTCAATGCATAAAAATGGGATGAAATTTATCATAATTCGATTCCTTAATCAATTTTGTCGTCTTTCTAAAAATTTCAAGGCATTTGATTAATTTTTGGCAGTTTCCCAATTATTCGAAATTGGAAAATGGTAAACACAATGCACAAAAAATCGCGATTTTTGATGGCGTTACGGCGCACCGGAGAGCAGTTCAGTTAGATTTGAATCTTGTAATGACAGCTTAAGAGACTTTAAATGAAAACAGAAGAAAGAAAATATGACAAAAATCACCAGATCTTTAGAATATAAATGAAATAGAAGTTTTCTTAGCGAATTCTTTTTGATTGAGTCCTCAGGTAGTACAAAACATACGGACAAACTGCTATTGTAATAGCAAAAAACCCTGTCATTGTCGACCGTTGATATGAGATTCTCTGTTATTTATATGCTGGTGGGAATACTGCCCAAAACTTGCTAATGAATATTCAAAAGATTGCATGTGTGTACCAGATGGGTTACTTATCTGGTTATAGACACTCACGTATGTGAATCAATGGAATTTTAAAATTTAAGTGGGACTTATCCAAATTTATTTTAGCAAAGATGAAACGTGACGCTGTTTTAGACACTTTGACGCTATCATCCGTGCGCCGTAGGGCGATACAATAATGATATAACATCTAATATTTTGTTTAATTATGCATATATCTATTTGAAATTTGCTCTGTATATTCATAATATATGTACTAAAGAGATGTGAAAATTTCAGAACGTAGAGATGATTATTTTTCAAACTAGACAACTTGTCCACGATTTTATGGGACAACCCTCGTATATCCAACATTGTATTGCATAAATGAATAAAATATGGTTTTTATAGCTTTAAATAAAAAAATCTTGCTGCATTCTTTACATATGAATTTATTTCTTCATATATATGACCTCAGGTTTATGTATAGAGAAAAAAAATCTGTGAACACATAAACAAATCAATTGCCTTTTTTTAATTAAAGCAAAAGCTTTAAATTGCTTTCTCACAAATGATAAAACAGTAATAAAAAAAAGCTAATTGTACCCGTAAAAAATTAAAATGTCATAGATAGCCAGTTATATGTTACAAATATAGAATGCACAGAAATAATGAGAAAACGAACTCTTAACAAGCTCAAAAGACTATTGAACAATGCAAAGAGCAGGCTTATACAACGACATAGTTATTCATACGTTCTTTAATGCCTATTTCTAGGCGTGTTCAAGTTTTTTTCATTTTTAAAATATATTCAACTGAATAGTCAACGATTTTTTCCTTTTGCCCAAGTCATGTCAAAGAGCCAAAAGCGGGCGTGACCGGTTGATCGGGGATACGCACTGCTTTATGGCATTTGATCCCACCTGTAATGATTTTAGTGGTCTGTGTTTCCTATCCTCCCTATGTTTACTTTTCATGGACTCTTGAGCCCAAATACTGTCTATTTTCTCCATATTTCATTCAACTTATGTAAGTAAAAATATTAAATTTTAATTTAAAATACATAAATATAACTTAAGCATGAATAGATGTATGAAAGCAAACATAATTTAAAACAAATATAATGCCTAATAAACAAATAGATTCGTTAATCTTTAATGCTTAGTTCAAGTACATCATGTACTAGTATCAATTAAGACATGTACATGGAAGTGGTTTAAATTTCTACGAAAAAATATCCATCCTTCTTGTTTTAAGTGTTACTATGAAAATAAGTGTACCACTTTGATAAAAACTAAGTACTACTTTACTTAACTTCATATTGTCAATGATTAAAAATAAAAATAAAAATAAAAAAAAAATAAAAAAAAAAAAAACTAAGGAAACTATTTAAAAAAGTAGAATCAGAGAATTGTCCTAGAAATTATCGTGTGCTTCTTTTTTTTGGAGTCATTATTTGAGGCCAAGATTAAAAATATCTTATCTGGATAAAGTTTTGGTACAATTTAAAATTATTAAAGGCTAAAATATATTTTTTTACAAATACATCCTTGCAAAGGATAAAGTAATAAAGTAATTTCATTTAAATTAAAAAGTTATGTACAAATTCAGAAATTGATCAATATTAAACCCCTTATGAGAGAGATGGATTTAGACTCCAAAAGCTATAGATAAAGGATAATTAATCCATACGTCTCTGTAATTGTTTATATAATGTCAAACAGCATTAAGGATGAAAATATTTTTCATATAAAACTATTAACAGCAACATATACATAATTTAAAGCTATATTTTATGTATATAAATATTATAAAACATTGACTTTTTGTGTTAATTTTTTAAAGCTATTTGAGGCTTTGCTTCATATAAATAATTGTTAAAAACAATAAATACCGGTATTTCTGTTTGACATTCATTCACTATATTATGACTCAACTAACCCAAATCCTTCTGTATTTATGCTTTCTCGAGCTCTTTAAAAAGAAATAATGGTTCAAGTTTACAAAACAAATCATTAACTATGTCAGCTTTTTATACGAGATACAAAATTAACTGTCAAACTGATGTAAAACAGATTCCATGAAGAATATGTTAAGTAATGGAAAACTTAAAGAGAAAGATTTTAATGCTCACCGCATTTCTTCTGATTTGAATACTTAAAACAAATCTTCTGCTATGTAGCGATGTAGAATCTCTTCTTTGATTGGAATATATTTTTTATCATTTTTACGAGGAACTTGACATTCCTCTCCTTAAAGGGTCCTGTTTACAAAACATTGCTTTTATTTCCCTTCTAAATGATCTGTCATAATAAGCATATATCACCGGGTTAGCGGTATATCCGACAGCATGCAGACATCTCATAAAGAGAAACAGCTGGAGTTCCGTAACAGAGACCCGGAACCATCGTCCGGGATCACTGGAGTCAAAGAGAACAAAAATCCAGGTCGGGATAAAAGACAATATTGTTATGATTGTAATTGCGATGAACATAATGCTTGATTTGTGTGCTTTAGCACCGGTGCTGAGGGAATGAGCGAGCGAGCGTTTACGGTTTGACAATGTACTTGTGTCTGTCCGTGAGGATTTGCTGGATTTAATTGTGGAAGATTTACCCCCCTCTATTGAGGAAGCACTGCTCACGACGCTCGATACATTTCTTAAAAATATCTTATCTGGATAAAGTTTTGGTACAATTTAAAATTCTTAAAGGCTAAAATATATGAGCATAGTGTATATTTTTTTACAAATACATCCTTGCAAAGGATAAAGTAATAAAGTAATTTCATTTCAATTAAAAAGTTATGTACAAATTCAGAAATTGATCAATATTAAACCCCTTGTGAGATAGATGGATTTAGACTCCAAAAGCTATAGATAAAGGATAATTAATCCATACGTCTCTGTAAATGTTTATATAATGTCAAACAGCATTACGGATGAAAATATTTTTCATATAAAACTATTAACAGCAACATATACATGATTTAAAGCTATATTTTATGTTTATAAATATTATCAAACATTGACTTTTTGTGTTAATTTTTTAAAGTTATTTGAGGCTTTGCTTCATATAAATAATTGTTAAAAACAATAAATACAGGTATTTCTGTTTGACATTCATTCACTATATTATGACTCAACTAACCCAAATTCTTCTGTATTTATGCTTTCTCGAGCTCTTTAAAAAGAAATAATGGTTCAAGTTTACAAAACAAATCATTAACTATGTCAGCTTTTTATACGAGATACAAAATTAACTGTCAAACTGATGTAAAACAGATTCCATGAAGAATATGTTAAGTAATGGAAAACTTAAAGAGAAAGATTTTAATGCTCACCGCATTTCTTCTGATTTGAATACATAAAACAAATCTTCTGCTATGTAGCGATGTAGAATCTCTTCTTTGATTGGAATATATTTTTTATCATTTTTACGAGGAACTTGACATTCCTCTCCTTAAAGGGTCCTGTTTACAAAACATTGCTTTTATTTCCCTTCTAAATGATCTGTCATAATAAGCATATATCACCGGGTTAGCGGTATATCCGACAGCATGCAGACATCTCATAAAGAGAAACAGCTGGAGTTCCGTAACAGAGACCCGGAACCATCGTCCGGGATCACTGGAGTCAAAGAGAACAAAAATCCAGGTCGGGATAAAAGACAATATTGTTATGATTGTTATTGCGATGAACATAATGCTTGATTTGTGTGCTTTAGCACCGGTACTGAGGGAATGAGCGAGCGAGCGTTTACGGTTTGACGATGTACTTGTGTCTGTCCGTGAGGATTTGCTGGATTTAATTGTGGAAGATTTACCTCCCTCTATAGAGGAAGCACTGCTCACGACGCTCGATACATTTCCAGAAATCATTTCTTTCAGCGGAAGGTGAGCTGGTTGGTTTTTCTGAGCATTGATGTCATCCACGTCAAATATTTCTAGGTTTGGATTTCCATTTTCTAAATTGCTAAAGAGAAGCTTAATTCTTGCACTCTGATCCCTCATTTCTTTAAAATGCTTGCTTTGTTTGTAAATAACATGTCCAACGCAACCGTACAATATTCCCATAACCAGAATTAATATCAGGGACATGATGATTAAGAATATTGTTGAGCCTTGTATCAATTCTTTGGCACCAAACATAGACATATCCGGTCCACACACATACGCAAATAAATTGTTCTCAACTTCAATTTTGCGCACTTTGAAATATATCACTTTTGGTAATGCCAGAACAACGGAACTAATCGTAACGCCTGCTATCGCGTATTCTTTCATCTTCTTGTCCATTTGTGTTCTAAGCGGGTGGCATATCTTTCGGTACCTGTGAACGCAAATTACAACAAGTACCAGCAACGATAATATGAAAAACACATTTGTGCCATAAAGTAGAATCTTACAACTAATGTCATCCGTGTATTTCAGTGGGTTTGAATTTTTCATGAACACTAAATTGGATGAGAAAATACAGTGGATTAGGTCAATTATAGCCAGGACAACGATAAAGTCATGATCCTCTCGCTTCTTTCGCACTTTTCTTCTGTACACATAGATGACTAGAGAATTTCCTACGATTCCAAGCAACAGGAATATAGCGTTGATAATAGTGTTTGGAAGATAGCTTTGTCTAAAGAAGACATTGCATTCGTCCAAAACCACTGATTCGTTAGACTCGTTCAAGGAATGCATGTGTTTACACTGAAAGTCTTCTTGCTCCATGTTTCTGTGACACGAAGATTTATTATTTAAGTGTCGCTCCAATCCTTTAAATCCAACTGATAAACATCGCTCTCGGCTTAAGAATGATTTCTTTTTTCTTGTTCATGTCAACAAAGTTAGCAGGATGAAAATAAGGAGCGAGAATTTCCGGCGAAATCAGACATAAGTAGCAGCCTCTTATGAATTGTGATTGCAGTAAACATGCAGATTTTTAAATTTAGGTTTCAATGAAGCAACACAAACATACCTTTTTCTGTAAGTTTCCAGTTCGAAGTTTGTGTTTACATCCTGCGTCATAAACGACGAGCTATTTATCAGGACATCTAGTAATCAACCAGTATTTAGTTTTATCAAATACGCTGCTGTGTTATATTTCCGTTCCCTTACCAGTAATTTAATCTTGTGCGTTCGTCTGCTCATAATGCGACATTCGAGAATGATATGCTTACCCCGTGCTCTTTTAATCATTAACGCAGTTAAAATCACTGGTGTGTAGCCATGCTTCTATCTCTCAGGAAAACGAGAATGACTTGATTGTTATCCTTACACATATTGTCCTTTTTGTAAATCCCATCCTTAAACAAATTCAAAGTAATAAATTTAAATACATGCGTGTGGAACATGATATTGATAGAGTCAAGATAATCAAGTGATAAATGTGACAATACAATTGACAAATGGCCTACTGTGCATTATTTGAACACACATTAATTGTATACGTGATGACAGCATCTGGTGTAGAACGTACATGTCAAGGTAAATAAGTTTTGACACACAAACATCCGTAACCGGAAAATCCCTCAATGCTTGCTCAAAACCAGAGGAATAAATTGTCTCTGAATTCATATATGTTTGTTTGTTAAAGTAAATGATACGGTCTAGACCAGATTCAAGGCATGTGCATTATACCAATAACCATGTTGAATCTAAATCCAAAATAATCAAAGCATAAAGAATTTGACTATTTAATGTGTCTATGATATATTTAACTGATTCATTTTTATCTAACTTATTTATTTGGGTTGTACTTGTGCTTTTCTTCATGAATTCGTAATTTGGCTTATCAATGGAATAAAACACTACAGGGTCAATAGATAGAGCCCAGGGCGGGTGTGTCCAGTCAACAGGGAATGCTTTCTCCTCCCAGCCAACTAATCCTACCTCTGGAATATTCGATGGTCCGTGTTTATCCCTAGCTCTTCACATATTTGTATTGTGTGTAATAGTTATTTTGAAACTGATCATGCACTATTCGTTTTCTTCACCTTTTATGAAAAATATAATGAATAACATAGTTACGTCCTTTCTGATAAAATGATTTTGTAACTTATTTCTGAGTGGACTCCAAACTTTAAATTGTATAAATATTCTTAAAAACAGTATGTCCTTCTTTACTTGTTTAATCTTCAGGAGTATGTATTTTTTATCATATTACATCATCCTTATGTATGTGACTTTGATGGAGATCTTCAATGAAGATTTATACTGATAACGTTAATTTGTTCTTGCTGGTATCATTATGTATTATACATTTTATAGCTCTTACTACATGTATTACCATAATATTTGTCAACACTTTCTGATAGCGCACGAAGTATATATAGAGCTGTCCCCTTTAGATCTTGGCAAAGTTTTGTAAAAATATTTTAGAAGAGAAGAGAAATAAATTTACAAGCAAATAGTAACATATTTAACTACAGTTTGCATTTGCTAACATGTATATGCTTTAAGGTACTAATTGAGACAATAAAACACCCCATAATCCGTTGTTTTCTAGCTCATACAGATATAATACCTCGTGAAATGTGGTACATGAAAAGAAACTTGGTGACCTAAAATAATATTTTTACATTGCAAATTTAATCCATTAGGGAACATACCATACTTTTTTTTAATGAAATGAAGATAAGTGAGCTCGCACTTCATCTAGTATGCATGTGTTTGACAAACTTATAATTATAGCGATAAAGTCGGTCAACATTAAATCTACCATTTTCCCCCTTTCAATTTTGAATTACTCTTGTACACAGTAAGGATATAATTCATTTAAAAATTGACTAGGTATGAAACATAAAACATAGTTCTATTTCATTATTGAGTCATCATATTCACTTATAAAAAAAAATCATGAATAATATAAAATATGTTTATTGGAAACATTCATTATACAAATACCAACACAGAATTATATGATATGATTATATATAAAAGGAAGGGAATAAGACAATTGGAATAAATGTTCTTATAGTTTCACTTCATGAACAAGAGGCCCAGGGGCCACAGCGCTCACCTGAGCACACCGGGCTTGAATTTACTCTCCCTCCAGGCGTTCATCATTTGAACAAACTAGAATCTTCACTACCTGAGGATGATTTCATATAAATATCACTGATCATAGCTTTGAAGTACTTGAAAAGAAGATTATAAAAGGTTTCCCTATATATCCCTATGTAAAACTTGGGTCGGCCATTTTGGCCCCACCCTAGCCACGGGGGTCATTATTTGAACAAACTTGAATCTACACTACCTGAGGATGATTCCAAATGAGTTTCATCTTTCCTGGCCCAGTGGATCTTCAGAAGGATTTTTAAAGATATTTCCTATATATTCCTATGTAAAACTTGGGTCGGCCATTTTGGCCCCACCCTTGCCCCGGGGGTCATGATTTGAACAAACTTGAATCTACACTACCTGAGGATGATTCCACATGAGTTTCATCTTTCCTGGCCCAGTAATTCTGAAGAAAAAGATTTTTAAAGATTTTTCCTATATATTCCTATGTAAAATTTGGGTCGTCCATTTTGGCCCCACCCTAGCCACGGGGGTCATTATTTGAACAAACTTGAATCTACACTACCTGAGGATGATTCCACATGAGTTTCATCTTTCCTGGCCCAGTGGTTCTGGAGAAGAAAATTTTTAAAGATTTTTCTTATATATTCCTATATAAAACTTGGGTCAGCCATTTTGGCCCCACCCTTGCCCCAGGGATCATGATTTGAACAAACTTGAATCTACACTACCTGAGAATGATTCCACATGAGTTTCATCTTTCCTGTCCTAGTGGTTCTTGAGAAGAAGATTAAAAAAAAAATTCCTATATATTCCTATGTAAAACTAGGGTCGGCCATTTTGGCCCCACCCTTGCCCCGGGGGTCATGATTTGAACAAACTTGAATCTACACTACCTGAGGATGATTCCACATGAGTTTCATCTTTCCTGGCCCAGTGGTTCTGGAGAAGAATATTTTTAAAGATTTTTTCCTATATATTCCTATGTTAAACTTGGGTCGTCCATTTTGGCCCTACCCCTGCCCCGGGGGTCATGATTTGAACAAATTTGAATTTACACTACCTGAGGATGCTTCCACATGAGTTTCATCTTTCCTGGCCCATCGGTTCTGGAGAAGAAGATATTTTAAAAATGCCATTAATTTTTAACAAATTTATGATTACCTCCCCTTGGAAAAGGGCGTGGCCCTTCATTTGAACAAACTTGAATCCCCTTTACCCAAGGATACTTTGTGCCAAGTTTGGTTGAAATCGGCCCAGTGGTTCTTGAGAAGAAGATGAAAATGTGAAAAATTTACGACAACAACGACGACAACGACAGACGACGGACAAATTTTGATCAGAAAAGCTCACTTGAGCCTTCGGCTCAGGTGAGCTAAAAACGGTCAGGGAAGTGCCTTATTCACTTTGCACTAAAATCGATGCCCACATCTTTATACGACGTAGAAAAGGTAGTAAATAGTACAAAAACAAAACTTAGTTCTAAAT
The DNA here is from genome assembly GCA_003671525.1 of Saccostrea glomerata. Taxonomy (NCBI): domain Eukaryota; kingdom Metazoa; phylum Mollusca; class Bivalvia; order Ostreida; family Ostreidae; genus Saccostrea; species Saccostrea glomerata. The sequence goes on from PRKT01000487.1 coordinate 182,926, forward strand.
CCCTAATTGTCAAATGTCATGATACGCAAATGTATACAGTGCTAATGTTTTTATACGATTTTTACATTTCATACTATTTATTTTTCAATCAGCTACGTGTTTTGATTCATTTACTTACGTCTATTACATTTGTTTTCTATTTTGATGTTAAAATGAAAATAAACGATAATGGCCTACTGAATATTAAACTGCATGACTAACTAGATGACAAACTGTTCTATCAACTTCCCTCATTTATGTAACTAGCTCTCTGCATATGGTAAAACTGATTCTAAAAATATTAAAATACTCTAAATAGAGGGATCAAACCGGCATATATATTGTTATTAATACGGTTTCAAAATCCGCTAAAAGTCAGATTTTTGAAACTTCTACTTCGTTACACTTACATTGCCTGTCAACGTCGGGTCGGATTTGATCTTATTTGAAAGTTTATCGATTTAATATTACATTAGAATATAGAGTTTTTCGTCTTTTCAATTTTCGTTTTCTTCACCTCTAATTTCTATTTTAGCTGACCGATCACAGGTTCGGTTTGTGTTTCTTGTGCGTCTTATTGCTATGTTTTATTTTAAAATGATAATGCCCATGCAATTCCAAGTCGCCTGCTTTTTTCTAGATTGTCTTTATATCCAGACCATCAACCGGATCTCTTGGGATCTTTGAAGTCCTCTTTGTCCGTCGGTTGAATTGAACAGTGGAATAAGAATGTGGCAGAATCGACCAGCTAGGGAGTACTTTGTGGAACAGTTAAATATTATTCAACGATAAGGTAAACTATCAAGGATAAAAATGCAAGTAAAAAATTAAAAAAAAACCAATTCAATAAATAATATTACATCTTCAAAATCATGTCAGTTTTGAATATTTTTAAGATCCCAAAGAACCAAAATGAATTTGAACTACCATATTTATATTGGATTCCTAAACTTCGTAAGATCCTTACAAACAAAGATACATAGCGGATTCCAGTAAATGTTCAACCAAGCCTCTTTCTCTACTCTTCTCTACTCTTCACAGATATCTACAGTAGTGAAGGAGAAACTTCGAGAGTACTGTGCAACAATATATTCAAGGGGTGGTGTAAATCAGATGTGGATACTTAAAAATTCCAAGGAATTTTTGGACAATTTGAAATCTCAAAATTTTACCAAAATTAACAGCCAAAAAAACTTACGGTTTTTCAATTTTATACACAACCATTCCCCACGATAAACTAAAGTCCAGGTTTTTGATATCATTGACAGTTGCTTTTTCAATAAAAATGGAACTTGTAAATTTACTTACCCTGTCGTTGGTTATTTGCAAAATTACTTTGTTAAAACATTCTGATTTTACATACAATTAATCAGAAGTTGACATTAAAAAGATGCTTGACTTTCTAATTGACCTTGTTTATGTTGTTTTTGGAGACCAGGTCTTCAAACAATCTGTTGGAATTCCCATCGGTACCAATTACGCCCCTTTATTAGTAGACCTATTTTTGTTGTCATATGAAACAGAATTTTGAAAAAATATTATACATAAAAAGAAGAAATTATTTGCTGTGGCCTTAATCTCGACATTTAGATATATAACGACGACGCATTGTCAATTTACAATGATTATTTCCATTCTTATATCGACACGATGCAGCGTACATATCCTGGTAAGCTTGAAATAAAAGATACCACAGAGTCTGACACATCTGTTTCATATTAAGATACTTTTCTTGAAAAAAAGACATAAATGGTAATCGAACAACCAAACTCTATGATAAACGTGATGACTTAAACTTTTCTATCGTCAATTTCTCGTACTTGTGCAGCAAAATACCTTCATCACCTGCATCAATTGCATACAGAGTTTACTTATCTCAGTTGATCAGATACGCAAGAGCATGCTCTACGTATGAACACTTTCTTCAACGAAGTAAATTAATTATTGACAAACAAGTTGATGAAACAAGAATTACAGCAGTCTCGTTTCAAGTCATCATTTCGAAAGCTCTATGGTCGATACAATGACCTTGTCAGCAAATACAAATTATCATTGAGTCAAATGCTGACTGACATTTTTATGCTAAATTGTTAGTCCATTATTTATACACTGAATTGACGACCGATTTTTTCGTCATTTCCCGATCATGACAAGGAGCATACAAGTATGCGGATGCGATTGCCCTGCTCCTATTTTGTATTGTTTTATGGACTTCTGATCTTAAATAATGTTCATTATCTCCATTTTTTTCTTAGCCAGAAATGCGTTTTATCAATTTTGTTTAAAATTTGTGGAGTGGTTCTTGAGATCATGATGTGTGAGATGGGTTTGTTTTTGAGAATAAAGTAAGGAAAGTTAAAAATGGACAGAGACGAACAGACATTGGACAACATGTGAGCGAAAAAATTTACTTGAGGTTACAGCTCAGGCAAATAAAGACATTTAATGTTCATTTTGAAATATTTGGGAAATGTCATGTAAACAAAACGGGATGTTTATTTCAAAGATGATATTCATTTCAATTATGACTAGGAATTATGCTCAGAATACATAATTAAAACTGATATATAATAAATTTGTGTTGTCAGGGATTGTCATTTGATGCAAAGAAAAGTTTGTTTACATCATTATATCCTGTTTTTACTTTACATGCGATGAAAGATACATAAATCATTTGTAAAAATAAACATTTATTAAGGAATTCGAATAAAAAATATAAAAAAATGTTGATCATGAAATAATTGGTTAACCTGGTTTAGGAAAAGTTAAAATATATACATGTAAGAACCCTGATCTTTACAAAATAATACCTGTAATACGTTTTAACTTACAAGCATCAATCGGAATAAAGCACTAGTGCTTATGAACAGATACAACAGGTATTTGTGATAATGTGGAGAGTCATTGAATGAGGTGAATGACGCGAATGGAAAGGAAATCTTTGGTTTCAACATCTTTTAAGCAATGTGAAAAAAAAAATTACAAGTAAACAATATGGTTGAACACATATAAATGAACATGTACATTAATTTTCAATACAACTGATGAATCCAGATGACAAAGAATTCTTGTTCCTTGATGGAGTTAGGAATTACTCTTCAGAGCAGCATCTTCCCCTGACACCGAGACAGATTCCACATTCTTTAGATACATGGCGTTAGTAAAACCATGATCATCACCGGCACTATATTTCCCTGTCCGCAGATAATGTCTGCTCCCCAACAATATCACAATAATAATGATCAGTAATGTAACTGTACCAATCAATATGCCTATAATTTGTCCTGCCGTCAGTCCATCAGAGGTATTGCGTTCTGGAAACAGAAATCATCATAATGGAGCACATGTCAACATTTACTTCCTTTTCGATTCTCTTGCTATTAAATTGCATGAATGTTTTTAAGAGTATATCTGTCATGTAGGGTCTTATTGCTGCTTGCCATAAAATAGAGTGCAGTTTACACATACTGTATGAATGTTTATATATTGTACAGTATCATAGCTCACAAAATAAGACATATCAACTATCATTGAACTACATGTACCTTACAATACTTTGCAATATACATGTATATTAACATTTATGTAAACTCATTTAAACATTTTAGACATTTTGGTGAATACTTTCTTACCTAATTTAATTTTTTCACCTGATAACTGGCCTGTTTTACTAGGTGATTTTACTGGCTTATCTGTATATGTGATGTCTGTGTTATATGAGAAAGCGGAAGTAGATGGTTCTGGGGTCAAAGTTTTGACGTCATAAGACGATTTACCCGAATCACTACGTTGGAATTGAGTTGTATATAGCTGGTATTTAGAGAGAGTAGAAGATTCTGCCATGGATACAGTTGTGTCGAACTCTGAAATTTGACACATATTCAAACAAATTGTAAAAAAAAAAATTAGATCGTCTGCACGTTGCAAGTTAAATAACATCTTCTACATGAACCTTTTCCAGGTCTTTCTTCCATAAAATAATATTTGTTCGTATTTTCACCGCATCTACTACATATCATTGAAAAGCCAAGTACAAAAAACATAAAAGTACTGCGGCAAATTCTCAGCATAGAAAAGTATTTGTAGAATGTAAAATTCTGTCCGTATTTTAATATTCGTGTATTTGATTTAAAAATTCAAAAACTTTCAAATTTTTATAAAGGATTTTTTCAAAAATATTTCTACGTTACACTGACAATGGATATATTTTAACAAATTTATCTTTGTCAACTAACACTCTTACTTACGTTCAGGACCATAGCAGGCATACCCCTTGTAATAATTGTCACAATTGATATCGTTGAACTTTCCTGTATCTAACATTTCTACACAAGTTTCAGATTCATGTCCCCAAGACCCAGATGGTTCATCTCTGTTCCAGTTCTCAAAGGTGTTTGTAGGGTCATCGTCCCAAACAAACTCTATAAAAGAAAGTAACAAGGTTATCATCCCAAACAAACTCCATAAAAGAAACAAATCTTCCTAAACGAACTCTATAAAAGAAAGAAACAAGATCATCATCCCACATAAACTCTATAAAAGAAGCAAGGTTATCATCCCAAACAAATTCTGTACAAGAAAGAAACAAGATCATCATTCCAAACAAACTCTATAAAAGAAAGAAACAAGATCATCGTCCCAAACAAACTCCATAAAAGAATTTTTCTTACAATCGGTTCAATAACATTACAGAGGTACTGTAAATTTGACTCACCTGCGTCCGAGTTCCTTCCATATGAGAACTCATAATCATAATAATCCTGATCCTCCCCGCTACCGGAACTGACCTGAGATAAGCCTATCCACAAACGGGTCTTGCTGTTCCCTCCTTTAGAATTCGAAATCTGACGGACGTGTTCAACCTCCTGTATATTTCTAAATGTCACCAGAGTCATGTTTCGAGATATACACGCGGCCTTGGCTTCGGGTCGTGTTTTTCTTCCTTCGGGATCCACAAAGAAACAGTATCTCTGAAATTTGGAACTGTCGGTGGGACACTTCCCCGGACGAGGGGTAGTAGGGGGGTTCTCTGTAGGAAACAAATGTCACTTCCTTTAATACTGAACACGAAAAGAAAGTAAGACAAATCTATCCAAATTCCTTAATTATCTAAACATTTCCATTGCGCCCTCATGCAGTGTTACAACTCCTCTAAACACTAATAAAAAATATTTTGGTATTTGGTATCACATACGGCAGGTGTAACCGGTCAGCGGGGGATGCTCACTCCTCCATGGCACCTAATCCTACCTCTGAATTTATGGAGGTTAGTGATTTGCTCTGCTCCTATTTTGTATGGTTTTATGGACTTTTGATCAAGAATACTGTTCGTTATCTCCATATGTTCCATTGTATTAAGATGTATATTTATAGAGAAATTGTTCATTGAAAAAGTTGTAACAAACAATCCAAATTTATAAACGAGAAAAATCCAGAGATGTGATCAAGTCTCTTCATTTTATTTTTACAATGGTAACAGTCATTTACCTATTAAAAATATTGAAAAACATCGAAGTATTTACAAAAAGAAAACCATGATTCTTGCTCAAATGGAGAAAAAATATGTTATATAAATGTTCAGTCAGTTAACATTTGCCTTCATTAAATGTCGAGAATGCTTAAATTGGTTACAAATTGAATGAAGCAGAAAGAGGAATGATGATGAAATTACAAGAAAGAATTTTTCTGAATACCTGTTGTGTATTTACAGATTGCAGGGTACTTCAGATCACACTGTGTGTCCTTCCACTCCGTATTTAGTAACACCGTACAATTCTCACCCAGGTTTAGACTAGGTTCATTGGCGGCCCATTTGGAGTATGTGTATGGCCAGCCGTCTAACCAAAAATGAACGTCATCCTGAAAATATTTGTTTTATATATTTTGCTTTGTATGCTGGAAACAACTTATCCAACTGTTTATCAAAATAGTGCTTTACTCTTGTGATACTTGAGTACAAAAAAAATACACAGTTGAGCTATTTGAGATTTAAATGTGTTCATAACGCAATTGACCATGCGTCAATGCAGGTGTACACACCTGATGCCTCAATCCAATCCATAAAGCTCCTGGAATGTTTTTGCTAATTATTTCAATTGACATTTGCTCGTATGCCGAGTTAATTGAAGCCAGGCTTGCGCCATCCACCTGGCATGTTGCTTGGGCCGCATTAAAATCCATAGCAGAATCAATGACCCGGAAACAGCTGCCAGCACTGCTGGTGTAACCACTGGGACACCCCGAGACAACAGCAGCTTGAGTCGGATATCTCAAGGCTATAATGAAGAGAAGTAAAGGATAAAAAGTATATTGATTGATTGATTGTTGTTTAACGTTCCTTTCAGAATTTTTCATTCATATGGCGACGTCACCACTTGCCGGTGGAGCGCAAAAAATTTTGTCCTAAACTCGGCACTCAGTGACATTGAGCAGTGAGGGATCTTTTTCGTGCCAGCACCTTCTGCAACGCTGGACCTTGATTTAAACAGTCTCATTCGAAGGACCGGCCCCCACGTCCCACAGTGGGATCGACTCCTAACTTTGCTAATCTAGAGCAGACGCTCTAATACAAGAGGGAGGACTTTTATTTGATAGCTTAATTTTACACAGTTGAATATTTAATGTCCAACCGACAGTCATTCGATTTTTGATTATCCAACTAGTTCACATGCAGTCGGATCTTTATACAGTTGTGATTATTTGATAATTAAAATATACCTTAACTTATACCAATAGGTGATGTCATTTAAACTTTTAATGATCATTTTAAATTAACAAAGAGTGACACTTTCTACATGTTTACTAATATATTTGTTGTAAGTTTGTAATACCTGTCCTTTAATGAGGACACTGTTTGATAAAGAAAAAAGTCAAGGTTAAAAAATATTTTCCAGCTCAGACATAAAGTATTATGTCACATTTACGTAAAGTATTCATTATTTTTTAAAGCCGTATCTACGTAGAACTTTCCACTTTCACTGTGATTTCATTAACTCAACAAAAGAATAGTAGTGTTGTAGTAGTGTTGTAGTGGTAGTTTAACGTCCCTCTCGAGAATTTTTCACTCATATGGAGACGCCACCACTTGCCGGTGGAGGGCTACAAATTTTGTCCTATGCTCGGCACTCAGGGCCTTTGAGCAGTGAGGGATCTTTTTGTAATAGACATGATTGACATAATGAAAAATTAAAATTCCCAAAGGTTCTACTTAAAAACTCTGTCACGTAAGAATCAGCCCTGATAGACGTCAAGCAGTTTTTATTTTTAAGGATTTTCAAATACATTTCATATTAAAACATTATTTTTGATTATATCACATTGAACGGAGGCCTGGTCCTTCGTTTTTAAAATCAGAAGTGCCTTTACCCAGGGATGAATTTAATCATTTTGGGTAGTATTGACCCAGTGGTTCTTCAGGAAAGTTTGAAAAGTTTATTGACAGTCGGTGGCTAGAAAAGATCACGTGAGTTTTCAGCTCAAGGGAGCTAAAACGCATATCTTTGTTTTCATGATATTTGTTTTTACGACTACACCTCTAATGTTTCGGAGGTCCGTGTTTGCGCTGCTCCTATTTTGTATTAGTTTATGGACTTTTGATCTTGAAAACTGTTCGTTATTTTCATACATTTCACCTACCTATGTTTGTTATCTCCATACATTTCACCTACCTTTTTTCGTTCGTTATCTCCATATATTTCACGTACCTTTGTTTGTCTGACAGATATAGCTCCTTCTTACAGAACAGGACACATCATTCCACTTCCCGACGCCGTCTCCGCTAGAAATCATCTCCGCACAGTTTTCCTAGAATAGTAATGGTTGGATACGCTATTCTGATTCTAACGTGGTTTTTTTTTTAGAGAAAAAGATCAATACTATACTTTTTAAGTGTAACCATTATATCTAAACTGAAATGAAAACAGTGTAAGTACAACATAAATTGAAGCAATATTTATTTAATTCTTAAATAATTGCTTAAACTAAACAGAGTGTAAATGCTATAACTGGTAATAAATATCTTATTTTAGGGTAGATCCCTAACAAAAAAATACTGTAGTAAACTATAGTTAACTATAGTTTACTATAGTTAACTATAGAAAACTGTACCAAAGTTATAACTTTGGAACTTTGATTTACTATGGTGAAAACTTTGGAACTTTGATTTACAATGGTGAAAACTTTGAAACTTTGATTTACTATAGTAAAAGCTTTGAAACTTTGATTTACTATTGTGAAAACTTTGGATTTTTGATTTTCCATGGTGAACATTTTGGAACTTTGATTTATTATGGTGAATTTTTGAAACTTTGATTTACTATGATGAAAACCTTGGAACTTTGATTTACTATAGTAAACTATAGTTTACTACAGTATTTTTTATTAGGGATATTACAGTATATGAGTTTGGTTCCCCGTCGTTCCAGTTTGTGAAGTCGACTCTGGAATTGTCCAGCCAAATAAACTGGGATTCAAAGGTTTCATCGCTCAGACCAATCCACACACCTGTTGATTTCGTACTGTCAAGCTGGAGAGCTATGAAAGCTGTCAACAAATTATAAAGGTAATTTCTATTACATTTAAGTTCGAATATGTCGGATACCGAATTTATGAAGTGAGTTAAAAGTAATATATGAATGATAGTAACATATGAATGATAGTAAAGACTTGATGTAAACCTTAAAAAGTCATGCAAATTAAAATCTTAGCACATGTAAGTTTAATTGAAATTTGGTCTCACCATTTTCCATCGCTGAATGAATTGAAACAAGGAAAAAGTCCTTTCCTAGTTTACTACATGCCTCTTTCGCTTCATTAAAGCTTAAAGTCCAGTCCTGAACTATTTTGTAACATTTGTTATCTGTAAGATACATTGAAATATATTTGTTTTGTCTGTATAACATGTATATCAATTAATTGACCATACATTATTGACCTGTTTAATGACTTACTAATCTGAGATTCTACAAAGCCTGACGGACAACCCCAGGGTTGTATAGGAGTGGTTGGTGTGGTTACAACCTCGGATGTACCATTCCTTTTCATACAAACCAAACCACTTAGTTTCACATTGCAATTACTTGTATACCAACGACCTAAAATAAAATGTGTTAAAAACATAAAAAAATATGTTTATTATGTATTCAAAGACACAAGCTTTCAAGACTCAGTTGTTGTCGATACATTATTTCAATCATGCAACAATTTGTTTTATATCAACATTTTATATTTTAAAAAAAATATTCCGTCAACATAAAAAAAGTATGAAATAGAGCTGTAAATAGATTGACTCCAATGTTTACCCTAAAATGTATCTCTAACACGTCAGTGACGACGTAAAACATTATATGTTAGTACAACAAGATCATATTTGGTTGGAAAAACAGACAGTTTAGAATGTTTATTAATGAAACGCAATTTTTACGTAAACGGTAGCCGAAAATTGATACCGTAAATTTGGAAATTTTTGCTGTAGATAAATTTTTAGCAAATTTGCGAGTTGCAAAAATATTTTTCTTAAAAATAAAATACCAATAAGAAAATGTCAACAAAGAGTGGTAATTCGCAAGATTTTGAAACGTAAAATTTAATAAACACCATTTTGACCCGAATTCGCAAAATAAAATCGACGTTAAAATTTCCAGATTTACGGTATTTCTTATTTTGCTAATCAAGCTTTCATGCAAAGACATTGCGAGAAATAGTAACAGGAAGGTTTTATCCTGCAAACTTATCTCAAACTTATTGAGTATGCTGAGATAACCAGTTAATCAATGGGGGATATGATTTCAATGAAAATTTGTAAATTTTTCTGCTTTATTGGTTGTGTATTTAGCTATTTTATATACTATTACATACTTGAATCTGGCCATTCGTAGACACATCGCTTTGTAGGAATTTCGACTGGTTCACTTGTGGCCCAACCAACAAAGCTTATTACTTTTGTGCCATCAGACCATCTAAAAAGAGATATTAAGAATAATTGTACAAATTTAAACTGTCTTTTTATCTAGAGAGCCAAGTTGTCCCCATCGTCGCGACCCATGATCCTCTCTCATTCTGGCAGTGGTTGAATGAGAAGAGAATTCTAGTATTTCGTAGCTCATTAAAATATTGACCAATGCAAGTAAATCATAGTCGTAAAATGAACTTAAATGCAACCTTTCAATTCCCAATCGCAATGTAGGAAATATTTCTAATATGCTGCTGATGTAAATTGTTGATTTTAATTGCAATAGAACCAAATATTGTCATTGACTGAATATGACGTCGTCACAATAGAGAGGCGTATATATTCAAGATTACGATACTTTTTGTGATCAAGCAGCTACTGGTAGGAGAGAGCTACATGCAGACTCAGGATCTTGGCTTGCTGTCACGTAGCATCGTTTTTGAAAGTGGGGGCAGCCAGAAAAAAAAGGAGAACGTGCAAACTGAAAATCCTATTTCATGGGAGGGATACTTTTACAACACAAACTTCTTTCAGTATCAAATATCCCTCAAACAATCTTTACATTATCTTTCTATGACTTTACTTTTAAGAAAATTATATCCATCACATAAGTTAAAAAAAAGAAGAGGAAACATATATTTTTTAATTTAATTTTTTTACATAAAAGTCGATAATAAAAGATAATGATGGAAAATATATCAACAGAAGCAGCATGTATCTTAAAAAGGACTGGTTAGAAAACTTCTACATCTGAGTAAAGAAAATTAATAATAATGAAGCTTTATTTCTATTCCAATTAAAGAGCTTAAGCATTAATACATTGTCCTCTTACCTCCAACCCTCGTGATCAATATTGTTCAATCCTATCCAGAAAGAATCATCTTGCCCCTTTTTCTGTAGCTATTAGAAAATATGTGTTCATTTTAAAGGCATGAGAAAAATTGAAATCATTTTTGAAACAGATCAGTTATTTTGAAAACAGATAAAATAATAAGAGAAGGCTGTAATTAGGAACGCTGGAAAGCTATGATACTTATAATGGATATACAAGATATTCTTACATAATATGTTATATTCTGACACAGATGTTTCATACTTGGATATTTAACTTTAAAAAGACGTTAATGGTAATATCACAACCAAGCTTTATGATAAACGTGATTGCTTTAACATTTCTATCATCAATTTCCCTTACTTATGCAGCAATATACCTTCATCACCTGCATAAGGAGTTTATATATCTCAATTGATTCGATACGCAAGAGCATGCTCTACATATGAACAATTTCTAAAAAGAGGTATTTTTGACAAACAAGAATATCAGCAGTCTCGTTTAAAGTCATCATTTCGTAAGTTCTTTGGTCGATACAATGACCTTGTCAGCAAACACAATTCATCATCGATTAAAATAAATGCTGACTGACGTTTTTTATACCAATTGTTAGACAATTATTTTTACACTGAATTGGCGACGGATTTTTCCGTTATTTCCCGATCATGACAAGGAACTTCTCCATGGCACCTTATCCCACCTATGGTGCTTTGGAGGTCTGCGTTTGCTCTGCTCCTAATTTGCATTGTTTGATGGACTTTGCTATAGAATACTGTTTGTTATCTCCATATTTTAAATTGTATAACATTACATTTGCATTCTGGTGTAATGTGAGTTGAACAATACACTTGGTATTAAACTGAAACAAGAACAGATTTCGCCTTCCTACCACAGAATATGATTCTGAAAAGTAATCCTCAGCGGAAAGACACAAGTGCAGGAGAAAGAGGAGAATAACCATAATAATTCAAAAATGGAGCTTTTGTCCAATTAGTAAGTTCTTACATAATAAAAGAGTACGTCATGTTGATATTGAGAGGTAATGGTGGACAAACTAGCGTTCATATTGTTACAGAACTCCTCGGATTCATACCACGTCCTCTTGCTGCAAGAAAAGAGGAATCATAAATATGTGGTTCTTATTTCCTTTGACGTTTTCCGACTAAAATCATTCATCAACTCACGTTTTTGACGTATCAAAGAAGTAACAAAATCCATCGATATACACAAATCTGCTATCAACACACGGCTCTGTAATGAGGAATATGTCACAGAAACATTAAAGATACATTATGAATCCATATAAACATAGATTTTCTGTCAACAAAAGACTGTTATGAGTAATTAATTGTGATAGATACAATATAAAATAACTGCATCGATATGAAAATGCACGGTCAGCACAATATTCTTTAATGAGGAATATATAAATGATAAAGCAAAAATATCAGAAAATATACAAATTACATTGTTTGTTAATAAATAATCACTTTTTTCAGTTTTTTTAAATATTGATTATGTTTGATTAGATATCTTTATAGATAAATTACCTGGCTCTGCTATAGTATAATTTTCTACTTTCAAAACTGGCATGCCTGAAAAATTAAATTTAAAAAATGGTCTTTGTCAAACAAAAGTAAAAGTGGACAGAGATATTCATATTAAAACGCTAGTGGCCTATACATAAAGACAGTTAATCAAAGTTCCAAAGTGTTTGTGAAAATTCATCAAAGTTCTTACCATATTAAATCAATATTCCAAAGTTTTCACTGTAGGAAATCATAGTTCCAAATTGTTTACTATAGAAAATAAAACTTCCAACGTTTTCACAAAATTAAACTAAAGTATAATTTAGTTTGAAGTTTTCACTTCGCTAGTATAATTGACTAATGTAAACTAAAGTTAACTAAAGTTCAATTTAGCATTTTTTATAAGGGATGTTCATAATTCATATTTTTACTGGATTTAGCTTTAACAATATTTAAAATATCCTACCCTTAAAGAGCTGACCAAACCTTTTTGGATTTAACAGATGTAGTTTTATGAGTAGAACACCTTTTGGGATTTTACTGTTATATGTGTAGAACACACCTTTTGGGATTTTATAAATGTCGTTATATGGGTAGAACACACCTTTTGGGATTTTACAGATGTAGTTATATGAGTAGAACACCTTTTGGGGTTTTACAGATGTAGTTATATGAGTAGAACACCTTTTGGGATTTTACAGATGTAGTTATATGAGTTGAACACCTTTTGGGGTTTTACAGATGTAGTTATATGAGTAGAACACCTTTTGGGATTTTACAGATGTAGTTATATGAGTTGAACACCTTTTGGGGTTTTACAGATGAAGTTATATGAGTAGAACACCTTTTGGGATTTTACAGATGTAGTTATATGAGTAGAACACCTTTTGGGGTTTTGCAGATGTAGTTATATGGGTAGAACACACCTTTTGGGATTTTACAGATGTAGTAATATGAGTAGAACACCTTTTGGGGTTTTACAGATGTAGTTATATGGGTAGAACACACCTTTCGGGATTCTACAGATGTAGTTATATGAGAATAGCCCACCTTTTGGGATTTTACAGATGTAGTTATATGAGTAGAACACCTTTTGGGGTTTTACAGATGTAGTTATATGAGAATAGCCCACCTTTTGGGGTTTTACAGATGTAGTTATATGAGAATAGCCCACCTTTTGGAATTTTACAGATGTAGTTATATGAGTAGAACACCTTTTGGGGTTTTACAGATGTAGTTATATGAGAATAGCCCACCTTTTGGGATTTTACAGATGTAGTTATATGAGTAGAACACCTTTTGGGGTTTTACAGATGTAGTTATATGAGTAGAACACCTTTTGGGATTTTACAGATGTAGTTATATGAGTAGAACACATTTTGGGGTTTTACAGATGTAGTTATATGGGTAGAACACACCTTTTGGGATTTTATGAGAATAGCCCACCTTTTGGAATTTTACAGATGTAGTTATATGAGAATAGCCCACCTTTTGGGATTTTACAGATGTAGTTATATGAGAATAGCCCACCTTTTGGGATTTTACAGATGTAGTTATATGAGAATAGCCCACCTTTTGGGATTTTACAGATGTAGTTATATGAGAATAGCCCACCTTTTGGGATTTTACAGATGTAGTTATATGAGAATAGCCCACCTTTTGGGATTTTACAGATGTAGTTATATGAGAATAGCCCACCTTTTGGGATTTTACAGATGTAGTTATATGAGAATAGCCCACCTTTTGGGATTTTACAGATGTAGTTATATGAGAATAGCCCACCTTTTGGGATTTTACAGATGTAGTTATATGAGAATAGCCCACCTTTTGGGATTTTACAGATGTAGTTATATGAGAATAGCCCACCTTTTGGGATTTTACAGATGTAGTTATATGAGAATAGCCCACCTTTTGGGATTTTACAGATGTAGTTATATGAGAATAGCCCACCTTTTGGGATTTTACAGATGTAGTTATATGAGAATAGCCCACCTTTTGGGATTTTACAGATGTAGTTATATGAGAATAGCCCACCTTTTGGGATTTTACAGATGTAGTTATATGAGAATAGCCCACCTTTTGGGATTTTACAGATGTAGTTATATGAGAATAGCCCACCTTTTGGGATTTTACAGATGTAGTTATATGAGAATAGCCCACCTTTTGGGATTTTACAGATGTAGTTATATGAGAATAGCCCACCTTTTGGGATTTTACAGATATAGTTATATGAGAATTGCCCACCTTTGGGATTTTACAGATGAAGTTATATGGGTAGAACACACCTTTTGGGATTTTATGAGAATAGCCCACCTTTTGGGATTTTACAGATGTAGTTATATGAGAATAGCCCACCTTTTGGGATTTTACAGATGTAGTTATATGAGAAAAGCCCACCTTTTGGGATTTTACAGATGTAGTTATATGAGAATAGCCCATCTTTTGGGATTCTACAGATGTAGTTATATGAGAATGGCCCACCTTTTGGGATTTTACAGATGTAGTTATATGAGAATAGCCCACCTTTTGGGATTTTACAGATGTAGTTATATGTTAATAGCCCACCTTTTGGGATTTTACAGATGTAGTTATATGAGAATAGCCCACCTTTTGGGATTTTACAGATGTAGTTATATGGGTAGAACACACCTTTTGGGATTTTACAGATGTAGTTATATGAGAATAGCCCACCTTTTGGGATTCTACAGATGTATTTATATGAGAATAGCCCACTTTTTGGGATTTTTCAGATGTAGTTATATGAGTAGAACACCTTTTGGGGTTTTACAGATGTAGTTATATGAGTAGAATGCCTTTTGGGATTTTACAGATGTAGTTATATGAGAATTGCCCACCTTTTGGGATTTTACAGATGTAGTTATATGAGAATAGCCCACCTTTTGGGATTTTACAGATGTAGTTATGCATGGTGTGGCAGTTCCAGTCATTCCAATCAGATGTCCACGTGTTATAAAATGCCACACAGTCCTCGTTGTTATAGAAGTCATTAGGTTCAGAATCTGCCCAGCTGGTAAAATCTACAGGACTTCCGTCTACCCATGAAAAACCTACGACAAATTTGATGTAAGAGATAACACGTACCTATATGTTGCTGAAGTGAAATGTATTACAACTTCATGTCTTTTAAATGCATAACAAATATCTGGATATTCTAATGATTAGATTAAAATTTTCCAACATACTGAAAGATTAGTTTTGAAGATCCAAGAAATTGATAGTTTTCTATCTGGTATGATGAGTTAAAAAAAATTAATAAAGTAAAGATTAACTCTTAACTCTTATGTGTACCTTTCTCCGAATCCCTGTCATTTAACCCTATCCAGCAGGGATCGATATACCTTAAAAATTCATCAGAATATATCATACACTCAGTACTTTAATTAACATTTCATTAAAAAACATTGACATGGAATAATATCCGTTTAATCGTCAGTACCTGCTTTAAATGTTTTTCTCATAACTTACTCAATAAACTTGTAAAAAAGAAATTGGTTCTCCTCGTAGGTATGAATGCTTGTCAATTCAGCCCCCATCCTTCTACAGGAATCTCTGGCATTCATCCAGTTCTCTTTTGGAAAATTCTGGAATATATATTTTTTCAGGAAAATGAATTCACATATAAAGGCAAAAACATGTGAACATATCTATCACTACAGAACTTATTATGACATTTTCAGATGACATGCTGCTACAATCGTTATCTATATACTAGTACCTTGTAACAGTTTCCCTCATATTCACTCCAGCCCGTCTCACAGGGTGTGGCCACGGTGGAGGTGGGCTGGGTGGTAGCAGGGGTTGTGAAACCCTCCCTCGGGAATTCACAAATAAACGGACTACGGCTAGAACAATTAAAGGTATACCACAACCCAACAGGATGTCCAGCTGACATTGAAACACAGAACCCGTCTTCCTCCGTTTTTCCTGAAAATATTGGTACATGTTATCTTCTTGCGCAATTAAGTGTCATATGGTATTATACTTTTATCAAACAATTTTTGAAAGGTTTAAAAATATATAAAAATCTTTATAGAAGATGAAATCTCTTCACAGATTTCTTGAAATTTATTTTTCATATATTAATATAAGAGATATAGGTCTCTTTTCCATGGATCGTCTCTATTGAGGTACATTTTGTTTTGGCTATATAAAATATTACAGGTACAGCAAGTTCAGTTTAGAACAATATACAATAAAACAGGATTTGTGAGCTTGGGGACTTTCTGTTTTCGGTTTCCAATATTGTGTTTGCTTTATTTTAAACATACTGTACGATTTCTTAACAAAATATAAATATCCTTCATTCTAGTGTTACCCATGCGTTTTTAACCTGTGGTACTACAGTATGTAAAAGTAAATCTTGTCATTCTAATCTGTTTTGGGTTTTTTTTTATTTTGGTACAGTAAAACATGTAATTCTAACCTGTGTGCTGGTTTGCCCAGTATGTAAAGCCCACACTCTGACCACTTGTCCAGGTCTCAACTATACCAGTGTCGTAACTCTGAGTGAGCCCAATCCAAAAATTTCCTTTCTTTCCAACTATATGACTGGCAACAAAGGATTGAACGTATCTAAAACAAAACTGATAAAATGAGTAAAGATCGAACAGCTATCAAACTTTAAATAGATACTACTAAGTAATCGTGACCAGGATTAAAACAAAAGATCCGCGGAACATTGGAAAAGTTTAGAGGCGGGAAGAGGTGTAAAGGAGTAGCCAACAACCCCTCTGAACCAGTTATATTCTGTCGAGAGCTTTCTGTAGTGAAGTAAACAGAGTTGTCTCTAATAAAAATTATAGAAAATATTGAACTAACAATTATTTCAAATAAACCAGTCAAAATATGACCAAAAGAAAGAATATAATTATGTTTGTTTGCAAAAACTCTGGCTTTTAAACAGGTGAAAATGGAATAAAGATCCAGTAAGTTGACAATGAGTGAAAAGGGTAAAATAAAGGGGGTAAACAAAAACATTTTCCTTTTTCTCTAGTCATTTTTGTGGACATTATCGTCCAAAATTAATAAAACAGAAATGGCGGACTTTGTAGCATATTTTGTTTAACTAGGATTTATGGAGTTGAAATATGAATGAAAATAGCAATTGTTAATTGCTTAATCACCACCACTTCATTAGTATGTTTAACTGATTCCAAAACAAGAGATTTCTTTTTACATGTACATGTGTACATTTGTAGTAGTGTTAAGTAGATTTTGCTTAATAAATTACGGGTATTTTGTAAAAGCTAAATTCTAAAGAACTTTTGGACAATTTGAAATCACAAGACCTTACGAAAATCAAACAGCTTAAAAACTTAAGACTTTTCAAATTAATACAAAACAATTCCCCACGACAAATTAAAATCCAGGCTTTTTGATATCATTGACAGTTGCTTCTTCAATAAAAATGGAACTTGTAAATTTACTTACCTCGTCATTGGTAATTTGCAAAATTATTTGTTAAAACTTAAAACAGATTCTGATTGCACACATAAGTACTCTGAAGTTGACATCAAGAAGATGTTTGAGTTTCTGATTGACAATATCTGTGTGGTTTTTGGAGACCAGGTATTCCAACAATCTATTGGAATTCCTATGGGTACAAATTGCGCTCCGTTATTAGCGGACTTATTTTTATATTCATATGAAGCAGAATTTATGCAAAATCTTATGCGTGTAAAGAAGAAAACACTTGCTGTGGCCTTCAACTCGACATCTAGGTATATCGACGACGTATTGTCAATTAATAGTGGTAATTTCCATTCCTGTGTCGATACAATTTATCCTGGTGAGCTTGAGATAAAAGATATCACAGAGTCCGACACTTCTGTTTCATACTTGGATATTTTACTTGAAAAAGATACTAATGGTAATCTAACAACCAGGCTATATGATAAACGTGATGACTTTAACTTTTCTATCGTCAACTTCCCTTACTTATGCAGCAATATACCTTCATCACCTGCATACGGAGTATATATATCTCAGTTGAATCGATACGCAAGAGCATGCTCTATGTATGAACAATTTCTAAAACGAGGTATATTATTGACAAGCAAGTTGATGAAACAAGAATATGAGCAGTCTCGTTTAAAGTCATCATTTCGTAAGTTCTATGGTCGATACAACGACCTTGTCAGCAAATACAATTTATCACTAAGTCAAATGCTGACTGACGTTATTCATACCAATTGTTAGTCCATTATTTATACACTGAATTGACGACGGATTTTGTCCGTTGTTTCCTGATCATGACAGGGGGCACACGGCGGGTTTGACCGGTCGGCAGGGGATGCTCACTCATCTATGGCACCTGATCCCACTTCTGATGTTGCGGGGGTCCGTGTTTGTTCTGCTCTTATTTTGTATTGTTTTATGAACTTTGAGATTGAATACTGTTCGTTATCTCCATATCCTTCTTCATCCAACAACGTTCTAGAAATCTAAATAATTTCTTCATATTAAGTGACAAAAACAGTGTCTACAGAAATTTAAGTTGCTAAAATGCAAGTCTTTAATGGTTATCAGTGCACATTATGGCAAATAGTATACCTGTCATGTATAAAGCCCACTAATATTCCCCCAGTCATATTTTATAGTATACCTGTCGTTAACAGTTGCCAAGTGCCCACTCCTATTCCCACAGAATGATTCGGCCTCAGACCACGTCATATTAGTTTCATAAAATCCATAGCAAAATGCGTTGTACCCAACACTTCCCTTAAAATTGACGTAGGTTGTATAAGCAAATCAGATTTCATAGATATGAAATACAGTAACAGAGAATGTTCAATTAATTTACTTCAAATGTTGTATGTTTGATGAGATTTAATACTGCGTGCATTTTGATCTGAACTTGTGACTTTCTCTACGTTCACAACTTAAGAATACTTAAATAAGATTACAACATCAAATATTTACACTTACATTTGAACAACCAATAGAAAGCGGTGACACAGTTGCTTTAGGGACCAACTTCTTGGAAGTCTTACATACAAAGCCAGGCATCTTTTCATTACAAGCAAAATCAACCCATCTACCATCCTATGGTGATAATTCAATATACCGGTAGTTTTTGACACTAATATCAACGATTTTGTATAGCCTTAGTATGATGAATTAATGTTTTACCACTAGCTTCATCATGACACAATCTTGACCACTCCGCCCCATGTTGTTTGGTTCTTTGTCAGCCCATGTTGTATACGTCACTTTCATTCCATCAGACCACTCGAAAGACATCTCTTCCTTCTTGTCGTGGAATCCAATCCAAAATCCTCCGTATATCGCTGAAATAAAGCATCAACTCTGCATCAATATATTTCTATAAAAGTCCGTTGATTGCCGAACTGAAACTCAATATCGAAATACACCTGTTGAATTTTTCTTTTGAATTCATTAAATGGGATTGACAATATAAATACATATTTTCTGAGAGCCTGCCCCAAACCTCTAATGTAAAAACAATAACAAACTGATGTTGTTAATCATTCAAGAGATTTATATCAAATGAGAACCTTACAAATTATGAGGGTATAACTGTTTTGATTTATAAAAAGTTTGTAAGAAACGATTGGATTTTAATAAGTCATAAAATAAACTACATAAACATGTATATACTATCCTTCAAATGTACATTTATAAATAATCAGTGACCACCCAGGATCAAAATTAAATTAATGCTGTTTATTATATCTTTTGTCTTTTCATATTTAAAATAAGCAGATCTCATACCAGAATCACAAATGCCGCATGAGAGAGCACAGTTCTGGAGCATCCATCTGTGGTTTTTGATACACTCCCCGGACTTTGCCCAATGCTGGCATTCTGTTGTTCCATAAGTATCTCGACAGTCCGGCATACATCGCTGACAAGAGCGCTGGCAGTTGTTGGCCATCCACAATGGATTCTTGTCACACTCGCCATTTCTGGCCCAGAAGTCACAGTTTTTCTCTGAGCTGTGAAGATTGTAGCAGTGAGCTGTGAAAGGAAAATATTTCGAAATTCTCTTATGGATGGAATGCCGGTACATTTATAATTATGTCTCTCTAAAAAGCCCTGCGTCACTAACCCTCTCACAGAAGCTGGTTCGTACAATCCAGCCCCTCTATGAAAACCTTTGAAGGCCTATTGAATATAATAAACAACTCACAAATTCTTATGCAGTAAACACCAAAGTGAAGGAAGCGTATACTCTGAATCACTTAGCTATTCTCTCTAATAATCTACTGCGTCATGAGGAACGTCACACCATGTTGATGAGATGGATTGCAGTGAACACATACTTCAGTCGTTGATGACCTAGATAAATTTTCTATTGTCATTCTTTCAACGACAAATTAGATTGCATCAAGATTTTAATCATAAAGCAAGATTTGTAAAAAGTTTCTTGCATTACTTCATGAATTTAATGTAATAAACATGTCAGTGCAATACAAGTCATTTCCCTCGTATCTTTCTTTTATATGATGCTCATTTCTCTGCGGCACCTGATCCCACCTCTGATGTTTAAGAGGTCCTTGTTTGCTCTCCTCCTGATTTATATTGTGAGAATGGACTTTTGAGCTTTTTGAGCTTGATTACCCTTCCTTTTCTAATGAATTTATCGCCGAAATATGGCTGAAATATTGCCGACTCGGCGTTAAATAATAATAATCAATCAATCAAATGAATTTAAGTTCCCTTATCTATATTATAACAGTAAGCTGTACAAAAATGTCTTTATAAAAACATGAAGGATGTGGAGATAACGAACAATATTCAATATAAAAATCCATAAAACAATACAAAATAGAAGCAAAGCAAACACGAGCCTCTGAAACATCAGAGATTGGATAAGGTGCCATGGATGAGTAAGCATCCCCTGCTGACAAGTCATACCCGCCGTGTGCTCCATGTCATTATCATATTATAGTAATAAAGGCTGTACAAAAACGCCTTTATAAAGGTTCTTTCTTCTACTCTGGTAATAAGCTGTACATCAATGGTTACTTAATCATTTTCTCATTTTAATCAATTTTGCTCAAACATTTCCTAACTCTAATCCTTCACATGAATTTGCCAAAAAATGGCTTATCTTTCAGCAAGCTTAACGCCATATTTTACAGCCGCTAGAGAAACCATATATAGCGTTTTTTCACACATGCCTGCTAAAAGGTTAAGCAACCTTCTGCTGTGTTAGTTAACTGTTTGTCAAAGCCTGTTAAAATGTTTTTTAATCCTACATTTTGACAGTGATCTATACAGACTTGCCTGTTGAAAATTTAAGTGGTCTTTACTCTGACAATAAGCTTTTATCTGATAAAAGTTTACCTCATCTTTTGCTTTCGAAGAACATTGTAAACCAAGAGCAAACGTTTTCCTAATCTTACACTTTTGCAGTAGGCTTCACACAAAAGCATGTTAAGGGTTCTATGGGCTTACATTTTAGCTTTAGCCTGAAGATAAATGCTTGCAAGAAAGCTTCCGTAATCTTACACTTTGGCAGTAGGCTGAACACGAAGGCCTGTTCCCCCTCATCATGAATGGACGCCAACTCTCCCCCTGCAGATCTACAATAGTCCTGAGCCTCTGTCCACGACGTCTTGTTCCGGGCCACAAAATAACACGACAATCGATAGTCGGACCATTCTTCTCCTGGGCACCCATAAACCATATTGTCTAGCAACAACAAAATGCAAATGGTCAAGATCTTGTCTTAAAAGTTGCCTGTGAAATTCAACAGACCTTTTTAAGGTGAGTTTCTGCAGATATCATAAAAATGAATAAATACTACTTATCAATATTTTTGGCTCACTTACTAATTACTTAAGTCATTTTCCAGTTAATATCATTTCTGTGGTTTCATTAATATTCGTGGGTATCAATTTTGGTGGATTTAGTAAAATTCACAGTTTCGAGGATACGTAAATTCGTGGATAATGGTCCTAACAGAAAAAAGAATTGTCTATCATCTTTTCATACCGGGGTATTTTCTTTCGTCGTCATGCTTTAACGGGAACATTATGCCGGTTACAATGTTAGGGTACGTCGATATTTTTTTTAAGAAAAATTACTTACGGGAGAAAACTCTTTAATTATTTATTTATTTTAAGCCATTGGTTTTTCAAAAGTCGGAACCTTCAACTGTGAATTATTTCTATAATTGGCAAGTGTGGAATACGGACAAAAATTATGTTCGCAATCGTGGAATACGGACGGTAATTAAGTGGCAGCAGGATATTAAAAGTAACAACAATTAAGTATTATTTCAATTCACAAAATGGCTTTAGCTGCTCATTTTCACAATCACGACGTGTTACAGGACTTAACAGAGACATTCAGACCCCATGTTTGAAGATCTCGGAACAAACACATTCACGCGCGATCATGCGCGATGGGTACAACATCCGCTTAAACAAGTAATATGAACGACAATAATTCAGCCACGAATGACAGGACTTGGAGTTTTGCAACATAAATACCCATTTCTTCATGTATAACAAAAATATGTTTCTAAGCAAACAGATAAAATTCAAATAAGCATTAAATTGTGTAGATAATTTGTATGAATTAAGCATGTTTTAACGGCAGAGAGTAATTAATCATTTCTATCAGATTTTTTATTGAACGGTAATTTGTAGTTTTCACTGTACAGGTGATAATTGGGGTTGGACACTTAAATTGTTTGAGAAAACAATTTAACATATTTACGCCTGATTATCATCCTTTGGCTTTGGGGGTAAATCGATGATTGGTATATACATTGCGTTGCCAGATCTTCGTGTTGTTTGTTTATCTCCGTGAAAAATATTACATGTAAAACATTTTATTAAAAAAATTCCCGATAATTATTTAATACTATTTCCTCATTTTTATAAATAATTATTTTTAAAAATGGAAAAATACGACTATTAAGTCGATCTGTTGAGGAAAAAAGGGGTAGGGGTATTTAATATATATTAACGAAAGTCGGAGTGGGCTTTTAAAAGGTTCATCGCAAATCAAAATGGAGGCACCAAACTTCCTTGAACATTTGATTTCGTGGATCAACTCAACAACGAAATCCACGAAAATTGGTGTTCCACGAATAATGATGAAACCACAGTAATTTATTTTAAAAATGAAAAAAAAACTTTAATCTTAACTGACTTATTGATACTTCAGGTAGTACAAGCTTATCCGATAATATGTAATGAATTTGATGCCCATATGAAGGTAGAGAGAATTCATGGGAGGTTTTCTTACCTGGTGGGAAAGGAGGAGATGTGGGTGGAAGGTTACTGGTGTCATTCCTCACTGTCAAAGAACGAAGATACATACTCTCAAAACTTATAGACTGATTTGTAATGCAATACAAGACGGAAAATCTTCCACGATCCGAAAGTGTAGAAAAAAATTAATTTATTTTTAATGTCAGAAAGCGAAATTAGATATACTGAGAAGGTTTACCTCTTTTCTTGCATATAGAACTGTGTGTATTGAAACATACATCATCAAACCACGTGGCCCTGGGAGATAACATGGCGATGCAGTTCTCCTCACCACCTTTTCCGTTTGGTTCTCCTTGAATAACAAACTATGGCTGAAGTGTTCTTGATCAGTTCAAGACTTCTTTTGCATATTGCATATAGTAAAGGATGAAATCCTGTATATTTTTTTTTCAAAGACATATGAATATCGTACTACAGGTTGGTTGCATTTGCAAACATTTTTATTATCATGATCTTTGAATTTATGTGATGCTTATTTCAAAAAAGAATGCTGAATGTTATGTAGCGTAAACTTAGTTTTGTTTTTGCATATCAAAGTTGTTTGAAATGCAGGTGCTTGTTAAACATTTTACTTAAAGAGGGGGAGTCGTTGGCTAATTGGTAATAATGATATGTATTTAGTCAGTAAAACATTCAAATATGAAACATATGTAGACTATTTGGGTTTTTTGTCCTTCAAGTTAAGTGGGATATATGAAGTCGACATATGAACGGGAAAACTATTGGTAACAGTTTTTTTTTAAATCGTCTTCACACGTTGTTGTC
This sequence comes from Saccostrea glomerata, assembly GCA_003671525.1. Lineage (NCBI taxonomy): Eukaryota > Metazoa > Mollusca > Bivalvia > Ostreida > Ostreidae > Saccostrea > Saccostrea glomerata. The sequence continues at coordinate 207,253 of PRKT01000487.1, forward strand.
TCCTTTGTAATTAAATGCAAGTCTGTATTTCTCACCTTAGAATGAAATATATATGGAGATAACGAACAGCATTAAAGCTCAGAAATCTATAAAACAACACAATACGAGCAGAGCAAACACGGACCTCCAAAACAGCAGAAGTGGGATCGGGTACGTACGGTGAAAGAGTGAGCATCTCCTGCCGATCGGTCACACCCGCCATGTGCTCTTTGTCATGTTCGGGAAATAACGGAAAAACCTGTCGTCAATTCAGTAAATAAATAATGGACTAACAATTACTAGTAGAATGAAAAACGTCAGTCAGTATTTGACTCAATGATAAATTGTATTTTCTGGCAAGATCATTGTATCGACCATAGAACTAACAAAACGACCACTTTAAACGAGACTGCTGATATTCTTGTTTATCAATTTGTTTTTCAATGATTTACCTCTATTTAGAAGTAGAACATACGTAGAGCATGCTCTTTCGTATAGATTCAACTGTGAGATATAAACTCCGTAAACAGGTGATGAAAGTATATTGCTACATAAGTAAGAGAAGTTGATGATAGAAAAGTTAAAGTCATCACATTTATCATACAGCTTGGTTCTTAGATTGCCATCAATGTCTTTTTCAAATAAAATATCCATATATGAAACAGATGTGTCAGACTCTGTGGTATCTTTTATCTAAAGCTCACCGGGATATATCGTATCGCCATAAGAATGGAAAGTACCATTCTTAACCATCCATTCTTGTTAAATGACAATCTATTCGCGATATATCTGAATGAACGAAAGTATTCCTTTTATCATATATAAGACATAGAACTATGATACTTTGAAATTGATTCATGAAATATAACTTTATTTTCAAGTGAAAAAAAATCTTAAATTCAATTTAATACTGAAATCTCGAGAGAGTTTGAACTGAAGAAATCATGATAAATTTGATAAATGTCATATTTTAAAATTGATAAAACGTAACATATGGAGATAACGAACAGTATTCAAGATCAAAAGTCCATAAAACAATACAAATTAGGAGCAGAGCAAACATGGTCCTCCAAAACATCAGAGGTTGGGATCAGATGCCATCGAGGAGTGAACATCCCCTGCCGACTGGTTACACCCGCCGTGTGCTCCTTGTCATGATCGGGAAATAACGGGAAATCCGTCGATACAATGATCTTGTCAGCAAATAATGTTTATCGTTTTTCATGCTAATTGTCAGTCAGTTATTTATAAACTGAATTGACGAAGGATTTCTTCGTTATTTTCCGGTCATGACAAGGAGAACACGGCGGTTGTGACCGGGCGGCAGGGGATGCTCACTCCTCCATGTCACCTGATCTCACCTCTGATGTTTTGGAGGTCTGTGTTTGCTCGGCTTCGATTTTGTATTTTTTTAAGGATTTTTCATCTTGAATACTGTTCGATATCTCTATATGTTTAAATTAAAATATTTTTATGAAAATCATTTTAATCTAACTGCTTCAGATCTTTAGATTTTTAATTTGAAGTCCGTCGGTTGGGACGTTAAATGGTGCCCCGTGTCAAGGATAACAACCCCTTTGGCACGCTAAAGATCGTTTCTCTGATTTTTTAAAAAGAGTAGGCTCACTCGGGGCCGTCAGAGAAACCAAAAACTTTAAAAACTAGCCACATGATGTTACTTTTTATCGCCGATATACATTTCATGGCTGAAATATTGCCGATATTGGCGAATAACATTAATCAATCAATCAATATATATATATATATATATATATATATATATATATATATATATATATATATATATATATATATATATATATATATATATATATATATATATATATATATATATATATATATATATATATATATATATATATATATATATATATATATATATATATAGTTCAACCCCGGGCTGGGGCGGAAGTGGGTATCCATGTAAAAGTGAATTTCTTTGTGCTTTATATATTAATATTTCTTCACTTAGGACAGTTATGTTAGTTTAAGAGTTGTTGTAAATTGTGCTTTATAAATAATAATTAATTTCATTACAACATGTATTGGTAACAATCCTCTGTTAAAACTAATGTCCAAATAACTGTATCTCACTTCTATTCTCAATGACCGTGTAGTGTAAGAGCGCCGCGAGAATTCCATCGGCATCGAAAGCAAGTTTTTTGACTTGCCTAGATAGCCGAGCGGTCTAGCGCGCTGTTCCTGCACTACTAGGAGACAGATTCCGAAGGTCGAGAGTTCAACCCCGGGCTGGGGCGGAAGTGGGTATCCAGGTAAAAGTGAATTTCTTTGTGCTTTATATATATATATATATATATATATATATATATATATATATATATATGTTTCACTGAACTCACCTCGTCTGAAATTAAAGAAACTAAACGGAGAGCCATCTGACCACGCCCACCCACCCTCGTCACTCTCATCATATCCACCAATCCAAAAGCTCCCAGAATTCCTCATCCCTGTCAGTCTTCCTGTTAACATATTAAATGATATACAGAACATAAACATTGGAAAGCCAATGACACATTTACTTATAAGTTTCAAGAAACGGGTTCATTGCTTACTTAATGAATGAACCATTTTCCCATTATTTTAGCATTTAAGTAGTGCATATATATGTTTCAACTAAGAATTAAAAATAAACAAAAAATACGAACGGCCCATGAATAGTTTTTCATGCATTATTTTTATTTCCAATTTCTCCCTGAGATTACTTTATAAGACCATGAGAAACTTATTCGCCATAAAATGATAAGCTCAGTTAGAAAAGAACTTTACCATAATCTTTTCAATAACCCAGTGCTATCTAAAGGTACAAAGCAATGTATACCTAATATGTAGTAATATTCCCTCAGGTTGTTTATACTGAGTAACTCCCCTCCGATTGACCGACAGAAACTTCTGGCAGATGACCAGGTGGCTGGGTGAAGGTAGAACAGGTAACACACCTGAGATCTCTGTTCTAGCTCCCAATTAGGGCCACAAACAGGATCATATACCGCTACAATTATAGTGAATACACTAGAAGGATAGATATCTTAAAATGCAGTCTTATGAATGTAGAAAATGTTAGTTCTTGAATTCATATATACAAGTTTAAGATTCTCCCTTGTTTTGAAATATCTAGCTAAGTACGTAAAAATAAATGTAAAAATTAATCTGCAGATTATTTGTTTAAACTAAGAACCTGTAGTAGTGAGAGTCTGTTTGCTCCTCGTTATGGTTGGCTGAGCTACGACAGTTGTCTTCTGTGTTACAGGAAGGGTAGGGATTAATGCTCTCTGTGTTGTTTTAATTGTTGTGGTTGTTGTCATTGGTGTTGTGAGAGCTAAAATATAAAGTTGCAAAAATTGTATACACTAAAATCAGATTTGAAATGAAAAAGATGAAAATTTGAAACAATGATCACGGAAAAACACTTTGTGGACATAGCAAATTCCAGTGGTGAGATCACTGGTGCCAATTGCAAGGAAAAGAACACATCCCTATCAACAGGCCCCACTCACCGTATGCTCTGAGTGAATACTCCCAAGGCAAATGAAGTATTAATGAAGGATATGGAAATAACCAACAGTATTCAATATCCAAGTCCATAAAACATAACAAAATAGGAGCAGAGAAAACACGGACATCTAAAGCATCAGAGGTGGGACCAGGTGCCATGGAAGGGTGAGCATCTCCTGTTGACAGGTCAAATCCGCCGTGTGCTCTTTGTCATGATCGGGACATAACGGTAAAATCCGTCGTCAATTTAGTGTATAAGAAATTGACTAATGATTAATATGACAAACTTAAGTCAGCATTCGACTCAATGATAAATTGTATTTGCTGACAAGGCCATTGTATCGAGCAAAGAACTTACGAAATGATGACTTCAAAAGAGACTGCTGATATTCTTGTTCCCTCAACTTGTTTGTCAATATAATTTACCTCCTTTTAGAAATTGTTCATACGTAGAGCATGCTCTTGTGTATCGAATCAACTGAGATATATAAACGACGTATGCAGGTAATGAAGGTCTATTGCTGCAAAAGTAAGGGAAGTTGACAATAGAAAAGTTAAAGTCATCACGTTTATCATATAGCTCGGTTGTTAGATTACCATAAAGTCTTTTTCAAGTAAATATCCAAATATGAAACAGATGTGTCAGACTTTGTGGCATCTTTTATCTCAAGATCACCAGGATATATCGTATCGACATAGGAATGGAAATTACCATTCATAGAGCAAACAATGAAAAGGTGAAAACAGATAACTGTGATTTGAAACATGTCAGCCAAAATATGACCAGGTGATTACGATATATTGCTTAGCAAGTCCTTATAATGATCATAGAAAATAAAGAAATGCTGATTTTATACAGAGTTTTTGAAATTTCAGTAACATCAGCTTTCTTTCAGTTGCCTGCCTCGGTTTCAAAATTAATCGTACTCAGAGTGTGTTCTTGAGTAAAGAACAAAAATTGGGGAACATGAACACCATGAAGGTAATAATTGAATATCGTTGCATAATTTAGGAAAGTTAAACTATAAAACTTAAAATCATCTATCTCGATTATCGAATAGTTAAGTTGTTCGTTGACTCTTGTAGTCAGTAAAACAATTCAATTGTTAAAGAGTTGTTGCAAACACTGTTATAGCATGGCGTATTTTTAAAACTCTAGAAAATCGATAAATAAATGGAAATGACTATTTCTAATCGATAAAACACTTTATTGGAAGACCTGATCTCTGAAGACTAAGTAATTATTTTAATGAGAATCTCCAGAATCATATATATATAATCTGTACACTTGTTCGTACAAGCATCGTAAATTTTTATAAAGAAATTTTGTTGACGACCAATGAAAAAATATATTTTAAAAATTCCCCATTCCGTTTCAACTAAATAAGCAGTTGTGAGTGATATGAAAATACTAAAATTTTCAAATGATAAAGTCGAATTTAAATAAGCTTGCGATAAAAACTGATTCGTGAAATACAATAATGACTGCAGTGAGTTTTTTTAAAGCCTTATAATATCTTACTTGTATATTGCCGCTGTTGGACATTTCCGTTCATCACATCAGTGTAACAAATAAAGGGGAGGGGCGTGTTACAGGGCAAGTCAAAGTACCATACACCTGACCTGCCTGAATCAATAAATATGTGTATAATGATAAATGTATGGTCAAAGCTTAAAATTGAATGAAAATTTACTTTAAAAAAAGTGAAATAAATTATTTTTAGTATAAAACGTTTTATACTTACTATATACAGTGTTCATCGATATTGTTTCTTGAAAAACTCTTACTTAAAATATGATTTAAGATCTGTTTTTCCGTTGTGTAAACGAATATTTCATTGAAAAGCAAAAAAAAAATCTTAAACTTTAAATGAAACCCTTGCATTTACTATATTCTATTACTTGTATTTTTTTTTCAGAAAAGAAAGTGTTATCACATTTGACAAACCTGGATCGATATATCCACAAGCCCCGGCAGTACTAGTAGCTCTGACGTTGAGGTAGGTAGGAGTCCTTGTACCATTGGTCAATTCCCAGTAATAGTCGCTCTTGTCCATGCCTAGACTGCCATCTAAATGTTACATTCTGACTAAGTCACTTTATTCTTGTTTTCTATTACAAAAGCTGCAGAAATGATTTTTTTCTTACTTGTTAGTCCCGTAAATTTGCTTTTGATTCCAATCCAAAGACGGGGAATGACTCTTCTCTTTTGTAGCTTTGTACTAACGTAATTTTGTTCTCCGTCTCTGAAAAATTTAATATCTTATATGTAAAGCTTATAATAAGCTAACACAATGATTCTATTTGATAGCATGAACACATAATGAAAGAATTGACTTTTTAAAAAAAAAATATTATTTTTAGCAGAATATGATTTGCAATAGTGACTTGTAAAATTCCTTACGATTCAATCTCCAACAAATTACTGTCGAATCCCTCACAATAATGCTTAGCCTGGTTCCACGATTGCCTCATGTTCTCTTTGAAGAGGAAGCATTTCTCCTCATATTGTTCAAATCCTTTGGAACACACACCTAAGAAATATACATGTAATGAAATATGGAGCTAAGAAACAGTATTCTGGCTCAAAAGTCCACTAATACAATACAAACCAGGAGCAGAACAAAAATGACTTTTGAAAATATCAGAGTTGGGATCAGGTGCCATGGAGAAGTTAGCACCCCCTTTCCACTGATAAACATTATTACAAGGCCAAGCATTATACGATAATAAGAAACAAACGGTTTTATTTACTTATTACCTGCAGGCTTTTGACAAATAAATGCATTTGTAAAGGTGCAGTTTTCAATGTACCAATTATTCAAGTTGTCTTTGGCAGAAACGTTTAGTGCAGCGCAGTTTTCAATGGAACTAGAAAATAATATGGTAAAATTTCAATATTTAAATTGTAGATTTTTTGTGAACAAAAGGCCAAAAATTAATGTAAAAGAATTCTATGTATTTTGAATTATATTAAATACACTGTACTGAGGGGAAAGAAAAGTTACTAAATACATATATTAATCTTTTTTCAGGATTTGCACTTACTTGTTAAAATTATCATCGTTCTGCCAAAAGAACATATTCGCCGGCTGTTCCCAGTTAGGACTATTGATGACCAGCCACTGAGACACTTTCTAAAAAGAAGAATATTTCAAAATATTAGGTGGATAGTTTAAATGTGACTAAGAATTCAAAGTGGTATTTCATCATAAAATTTTTATTGGTATTTCATTGTATGAAACACATGGAGATAACGAACAGTATTCAAGATCAAAAGTCCATAAAAACAGTACAAAATAGAAGCAGAGCAAACACGGACCTCCGAAACATCAAAGGTGGGATCAGGTGCCATGGAGGAGTGAGCATCCCCTGCCGACCGGTCACACCCGCCGTGTGCTTCTTGTCATTATCCGGAAATAACGGGAAAATCCTTCATCAAGTTCAGTGTATAAATAATGGACTAACAATTAGATTGAAAACGTCAGTCAGGATTTGACTCAATGATGAATTGTATTTGCTAACAAGGTCATTGTATCGACCATAGAACTTATGAAATGATGACCTTAAACGAGACTGCTGATAATCTTGTTACATCAACGTGTTTGATTGTATGTTGTATTATATCCCATTTGAGAATTTTTAACTCATAAAGAGACGTCACCTTATATATACCGGTGAAGGGCTTCAAATTTTGGCAGTGGGGGATCTTTATCGTGCAAAGACCTGCCGTGACACGGGGCTCTAGGTTTTTAAGGTCTCATCCGAAGGATCCGCAATATTTACTTCAAACGCCGAGCGAATGGCGAAGGAACAATTACTTTCCATTTTTTTTTATCAATTTGGTAAGTCGCGGCTGCGATTCGAACTCACGACCTCACGATCAAGAAGCGAAGTTGTTGCCAAAATGATTGTTTGATTGTATATTGTTAACCACCGAGTCGGCAATTTTTCAGCCATGTTTCGGCGGAGTGTTGCCAAAGTGTATAAGTTAAAGTGTTTACTGTTCTACTTAATTGTAAGCCCTTACATTCATAAACTTGATGCCCAGCCAGACATTGGACTGGTAACTATAAGCTATCTCAGTTATAGCATGTTGGTCTTCTTCTGTTTCTATGGTTACCAGCCGCGCATACTCACTGGCACATGCTGACCTGAAACAGTGACAAAACCATAGAAGTATATTGTAAATATCAATTATAAAGAAAACTTGTGGATGACAAACAAATTATTCATAATTTAATTAGCTCATGTTCAATGTAGTGTAGATAGATAATATATAATAAAAAATAATTCTAAATCAATATACATGAGTAACTCTTTTTTCCTAAGTATTGAAAACAAAAAGTCGTAAAATTGGATGACCCAAAGTTCGTTTTATATAATAACGTTCACTAGATTTTAGTACGTATTATTTAAGATAAATGAGACTTAATTCTTGCCCTCTTTCTCTATGGGTTTAATTAAACTCTAAGTGGTCTATAAAACAAAGCGAGATTTCATTGTAAAGTAGTTTTGACAAAGTCTAAGTTTACACCCTGATATTAGAAATTACTTTTGTAAGCAACCAAAACACGAGTTATAAAAAATGTCATATTCGAATAATTTTATATATTGATTTTTTTCTAATGTAAAACAGCCGTGGTATTATTCACATGTGACTTTTGATCACAAAAAACAGTAGATCCTATTAAACTATAAAAAATGTAAGCAGTGCAAATACATATCTTTAAAAACATCAGAGGCGGGATCAGGTGCCAAAGAGGAGTAAGAATCCCCTATCAATCGGTCACAGCCGCCGTGGCTTTTTCATGATCGGCTATACGGAGAAATCCGTATTCAACTCGGTGCAAAAAAATGGCCAAAGATAAAAACACGTACTCAGTCAGTATTTGTCTTAAGTTAAAAAGAAAGAAGGTTATGTATATGGATTGACCATAGAATTTTTAAAATATTGGATATAACTTGATAATTCATATCTTTGTGTCATTAATTTATTTGTCAGTAGCCACTTTTAAAAATTGTTCGTACGTAGAACATGTTTTTGTGCAGTGTATATGCAGGTGATGCATTTCACTACATAAATAGGAATAGTTGACGAAAAGTCGAATTCATCCCCTTTATCATAGTTTGCTCTAAGTGCCTTGTCTAATTATGTATTAAAAAATAAAACTGATGTGTCAAGCTTTATTATATTTTATCTCTACTTGAATGGGATACATCAAATCAATGTAACGACAAGAAAATTACCTGCAAGAGCATAACTTAAAATGCCTCACTTCTTTTGAGATGATTGTTATACTTACAATGCCTCGCTTCTTTTGAGCTGATTGCTAAAAAACTTGTAACATTTCTTATTATGGTAACTGTATCCGTCTTCCACAGAGCATCGCACGGGTTGGTCTGTAAAGTCAAATATGATCATTCTTTTCTTGATATTGATGACTTTGTAATTGTCTTACATTTAATTCTTCATGTAAGAAATAAATATACAAGAAAATTACTCGCTTGTGACCATTTTCAACAGGTCTCTCAAACTATATGATTCATCTGCATGGTGCAATGGTTTTATAAAGAAATAAACTGGGGAATAACTCTCAAGAACTCCTTCAATTTATTTTAAAAAATAGTTTTCAGAAGTCTTTAGGACTTAAAAAGTCATAAATAATATCAAATTATAAACATTTTAATCAAATTACCTTTTGGTCTCTCGCAGACAAAATTTAACTTGCTGTCACAGTTTTTATCATTGAATGTACTCTCCCAGATCTCCCCGCAGTGCTCGTTCTGGTTGTAGTTGTTCGGTTCGTCTATACCCCAGCGACTGAGTAAAGAGACAAACAGTGAATATCTCAGTGATAACCAAGACTAAGTACTGTATTGTACAGAAGAAACAAATATCTCCGTTTTCACTGAGCCTTACCATTGAAATGTACAGATGAGAAAGATAACTATAATATCAATTATCATTGAGACTAAGTATTGTATTGTACAGAAGAAACAGATATAGCTGTTTACCATTGACACTTAGTACTGCATTGTTCAGATGACTGTCATTGTTGGTCAAATTTACATCAATGATATTTCTATGGATATAATTTGTAGGTATGTACAAATTGTCGCAAGCTATGGAGGGAACATCCAATCTCCAAAATTCTTTCTGCTTTTTAAGACAGAAGGTCGGCTTCGTAAGATATCTAAATAGCAATCCTTAAGACCTTTACATATACTTTGGTGTAGAACTTACATGTAGGACTGGTTGATTGACGAGGAGTGAATAGAACTTACATGTAGGACTGGTTTGCTGAAGAGGAGTCGGTCCACGCCCACTGGTTGATGTCGTTTTTCTCTCTCCTCATCCCCACCCACCACTCCTGGACCCCGGGGAGCTGTGCATCCTTCTTCTTTAGGATATCCAGGACCACGGTCTGAAAAGTTCATAAGATATTGTCTCATACTCTATTTAGAACAACTGAAGTGTATAGCAGTTTAGTTTTCCTTTATATTAATTGCATATGATGCTCAAACATGTTCTTCATTGTGTGAACAACACCAGTGATATAAGGAAACATTACACAGAAAAAATTAATGTTTGGACTGATTATTATCTTTTTTGCTGATTTTAATAGATATGAAATAAATAATCGATCCTTAAAATATGAAGAAATCGTAAGATTATTTTGGTGCTTAGATATGTGACTTTGTATTGTTTTCTAGCCCTATATAAGTCTAAACAAAATTTTGAAAATATTTTTGACATTGAGATCTTACAAAATTCTCCAAATAAATTCCTGGAAAATATCTTCCAGATAAACCATTTCAATACTGATCGATGAAACATAAAAGAGATAACGAATAGTATTCAAAATCAAAAGTCCATTAAACAATACAAATTAGGAGAAGAGCAAACGCGGACCTCCATAACATCAGAGGTGTGATCAGGTGCCATGGAGGAGTGAACATCCCCTGCTGACCGGTCACACCCACTGCATGCTCCTTGTCATGATCGGGAAATAACAGAAAAATCCGTCGACAATTCAGTGTGTGTATAATGATTACCAATAATTATGAAAAAGTCAGTCAGCATTGGCTTAATGATAAATTGTATTTGCTGGCAAGGTCATTGTATCGACCATAGAACTTACGAAATGATGACTTTAAACGAGACTGATGATATTCTTGTTTCAGCAACTTGTTTGTCAATAATTTACCTCGTTTTAGAATTTATTTATACGTAGAAAATGCTCTTGCGTATCGAATCAACTGAGAGATGCAATCCCGAATGTAGGTGATGAAGGTATATTGCTGTACAAGTATAAGGGAAGTTGACGATTGAAAAGTTAAAGGCATTACCTTTATCTTTAAGCTTGGTTGCTAGATTACCATAAACGTCTCAATCTAATCAGATTGATAAACGTCTTTTCAATTAACATATCTAAATATGAAACGTTAATTTTGTCTTTTTAAGTTCCTTGGGATTGTTCAAGTGTCCACATCTGATTTACATCACTTCTCGAATATATATTTTGCACAGTACTCCTTAAATTTACCCTTCATAACGGTTAATATTTTAGTGATGAGTTAAGAGAGAGGCTTGGTAAAACATTTACTGGAACCCGCTATGTATTTTGAATGTCAAGATTTTTGTAAAGTTTTGGAATCCAATATAGATGTGGTAATTCAAATTCATTCTGGTTGCTGGTAAAATTAAAAATATTTAAACTGACAGATGATTTTGAAGTATATCCTCCTTAGAAAGGGATCTATGGGTTACCACTAGTAGAATTAAATCCCAGTTCCTATCATCGTTACTTACAAAGACAAAGTTGTTACCTGCTTTGTCAGCAGGGACCAGTACATACTGATCATATACAGTAATCTATCTAAGTATTTTTTACCTCTGAAATACTGAACAATGAAGGATGGTTGGATTTCATTTTGCCCCTCAGTCGCTTTATACATTTAATCCATTCTGACAAGGTGTAAACGTCCTCTTTTTCATGCTTTGAGGAATATAGCTGATTTAAACTCTTAATTGTTAGTTGAGAACTTTTGAAAGTGAGGATCAGGTCAATATCACATCTAATGCTATCATTACTTGTTATGATCCTGATCGTGATTATATGTATATATTTTTATTGTACGTACCCTCCTCAGGGTCTTCGATTGGTGAATAAACATTTAACCATTTTCTGCGTCTTTTTTAACTTTTGTGTGTCCTGTTTTCTACCCCACTCTTTGACTTAATCTTTGATTGTGGGAGAGGGATTTTTAAAACCTGTTGTTTTCAATTCCTCTGATTTCCTCACCTGTTCTTTAGCGTCATTTATTTTGAGGAGATCGGCGTCCATACTAATGCACCGCTGACGAGCCGCCTCCCAGGTTCTCTTTGTGGCGGATCCATAATAATAACAGCTGTTACTACCCGGGGGAGAACTGAAGGACAGGGGACACTCAGGACGAACTCCTATAGGGCGAGAAAAGAAAAATCTACTTGGTGATTGAAAACAAAAAGAACTTTATATGAAATGGTACTTCTCTTGTCTACTTCAGGAGGATGCGACCAAAAATTATGTAGATGTGTACAGCAATAAATTTAATGTGTACAGCAAGTAAATGAATATGAAAATCTCTAGAACACTCTGCATAAATCCTTTATATTGCTTGCATAAATTCTAGCAAATAGCAAATAAAGAATGATATCCCGTAATTAGAAACCATCTCCCTCCCCTTTTCAAATCTTTCTGATTTTATAAGGTGCATCAATATTTTGGGATACCTAATTAATTTTTTTTAACCATATTAAATTTTCTTTTAAACAGTAAATTGTTTATTTTATTTTCAACTTACCACGGTATCCAATAATTACTATAAAAACACAGAAATAATAACTGAAGTCCATTTTGTGCATTATTTCCACGTAGCTGTGTGCGCCTTCTTAGCGCCAGGGAGGAAGCGCCCTCTTCTTACTAGCGGCAGTAATAGAGGGAGATCAACTTTAACTTTATAATTGGCTCTCTGGGATGCGAACTAAGTACTGGCTTAAATGTACGTGATAGTATTTGTAAATGATACTTGACAAATCTTCATATATAAGTATGTCTGTCATACGGTAGTCAATTATCATTGTTACGTATTTAGGCTAATTGTTCTCTCTCTCTCTCTCTCTCCATTGGCATTAATTTGTTCGGCCAATGATTAATTGAAAGTATGATATACAATTTAATTTTCCGTTTTGTTCCCAATAAGAACGATATATTGTTAAAGCAGACACTCCTCGATGTGAGTTTGGAACTCTTGTCGGATACATGCAAACGACTGTGAGAATAAGCATTTCAAAACTGTCTTGATTTTATCTTGTCAAAATTAAAATAATAAATTTATTCTGAACGTAATATAACTTTCTCATTTATTAGATAGCAAAACTACGAAAGCCCATTAAGCTCATTTTGGTAGGTTAAAAAAAAAATTTCGCGTTGTAACGCGAAACTTTTGCGAATAAACGCCTAACTTTCGCGAAATAACGCGAAACTTTCGCGAATAAACGCGTAACTTTCACGTTATAACGCGAAAATTTCGCGATATAACGCGAAACTTTTGCTGTTTAACTAAGATATCTGCTTAAGTCTCAACTTTCTTTTGATTTTGTGATCAAGTTTATTTATTACAATGATAAGCAAACGGCCATTTCAAACTTGGACTATCACAAGCTACATTTTTTTCAATCCCTATTATCATTATAAAGATTATGAATTTTGGGGAAAATCTCCCCTTTCCGGCGTCTTTTTTTATGCACTCTCTAGAGAATTTAAAATAATTTTATTTTATAAAGAACATGATCTCAGAATTGTCCCCCGCTTTCGCGAAAGCGAGGGGACATTAAATCTCATTCGTCTGTCCGTCAGTCTGTCAGTCTGTCCGTCTGTCAGTCCGTCACAAAAACTTTAACCTTGCCCATAACTTTTGATTTAGCTGAGCTCATATTTCACAAGTGTATTCCTTGTGACAAGACCTTTCTTTTGGTACCACCAAATTTGACCTTTTGACCTTGACCTTGGAGTTTGACCCACTTTTACACAAAAAATCCTAACTTTTACTTTGGCCATATCTTTTGAATGGTAGAAACTAGGACTTTCATATTTCACATATATATTTTTTGTGGCAAGACCTTTCATTGGATTCCAACAACTTTGACCTTTTGACCTTGGCCATGGAGATTTCCGTACTTATAAAAAACTTAAACATTGACCATAACTTTTGAAAGGTTGGGGCTAGAGCTTTCATACTTCACATATGTAATCCTTGTAAAAAGACCTTTCATTAGATACCATGAACTTTGACCCTTTGACCTTGACCTTTGAGTAAGACTTTTTTCAAGAACTTTGACCTTGGTCACAACTTTTGAACTGCCGATGCTAGGACTTTCATTTTTCACATATGTATTCTTTATGGCAAGACCTTTCTGTGGATACCAACAATTTTGAAATATTGACCTTGACCTT
>PRKT01000487.1:228362-247043 GCA_003671525.1 Saccostrea glomerata
TTTTTTTTTAATTTACATAAATATCAATATAAAAATAAAATTTATTCAAATGTGTGTGGCAGTTGGCAGTAAGCAGTCAGCAGTTGGCTGTCGTATATGGCATTCCATAGTATGACGCATAAGAACCCCCTCTCCCCGGCCGAAATAAATTTTCACATTTAGGAAAGGACTTTACGTTTTTTTTCTTGTCAAGAAATTTCTGGGTTGGATTTTTTTTTTACCAGAGTGACCCTCTTGGATCATATGTCCTATAGATCCGCGCCTTTTTTTTTAATTTACATAAATATCAATATAAAAATAAAATTTATTCAAATGTGTGTGGCAGTTGGCAGTAAGCAGCTGACAGTTGGCAGTAAGCAGTCAGCAGTTGGCAGTAAGCAGTTGGCTGTCGTATATGGCATTCCATACTTTGAAATAAAATATCTATATATTTGAAAATTGATATATTATTTTAATTTACTATTTATTTCAGGTTTCAGTATTTTCATCTTTTGACTTAAATTTATTTTTTGTTCTCTTTTTAACATATAAGTAATTATTATTTTTATTTTTAATTTTTATTGTTGCTTTGATTCTTTGAATTTCAAATTTTTATATCCCTACATTCAGAATTTGTCTAAAATCTCAAAAATAAATTCAGTATTTTCATATTTTGAATTTTATTTATTTTTTTGTTCTCTTTGTAACAAATAAGTAATGAATTATCTTAATGGCTAACGTCCTTACATTTTTTGTTAAATACTTATTACATAATTAATATTTTACTATTATCATTGTAAAACAAATATAGTTGTGGAAATTATTATAAATTATTTTGATATTATCTATACAATTATATTGACAAACAGCTCGCCTCGAATTTAGATCGGGCGTGGTGTACGGTAAACTCGTAATGGCGCCCGATTTCCGTCTATTCTGAGGTAAAATTGGCTATAAAAATTTACGGATGTCAATATCATTCAATTAAACATCACCTTAGGCCTTATTGTACCCCATTACGTTCAATTTTATGGGGTTTCCACCACTTTATTGGGGTTTCACCCCTCCTGTATGGGTATTCTCCAAAAATGGGGGGTTTCGGGTTTTTCCAGTCACCCGTTTCGTATTGCAGTTCAGTAAGTGATGGCTTATTTATTTTCCATTTTATTATATTTTCTCGTGGGAAAAAAGAATGTATGATGATCTAAAATAGTATATAAAGCATGTGCATTGATGTTTCGGTCATAACTTATCAATAAGCAAGATAAACGGGTGGCACTGTGGCCCTAATTTCCACGAGGAAGGTGTATGTTTGCATGTTTTAAAAAAAGGTTCATAACTGCCGATCTTTAATGCATTTCTTTAGTTGAATAATTAAATGCTTTAGATAGAAATAAAATATATTAATGAAAATGACTAAACTTTGACTCATGTGATATAATCAGATAATGATGTTGATGTCAGCAGGCGGCTTGTAGATTAAACCCTCATCCTTACACATCGCTATTGTCATGATTGTGTCACCTTCTTTGTAAAAAAAGCTTTCTATTTATTAAGTTATTATAGACAACTCTTTGATCGATTATTTGTGATGCATCAGATAATGATATAGTCTATTTATCACATTTACACTTCCTCTGTGCTGTTTGATTTCTAATTTAATTTAAAAGACTTTTCATCAACTGTTTAGGATTGTATGTTACACATTTAGAGTCTATGTCCTTGCAGATAGCTGTATCAGCTTTAACATGAGTATATAGAACCCTGACTGAGGACCTGAGACTGTGAGAGGAGGACAGGCTAAAGCAAGATGAAGCCATCTTTTACTCTGATACTGTCAGCAATATTTATTGCCTACATCGCTCACTCTATGTATGTTATTTATGGAATCTTCTTCCCTGAGCAGTGTAAAGTGGGAGGGAGATGTATCTACCCTTATCTGTCTCGAAAACCAACTCCAAAGCTAGAGGTAAGATAATTTATCAAGCAAGCATTACATGGTTCCTAGAGAACTATTTTGTTTGTGTATATACTTGTTGTCAATGCATATTCATCTAAGTATATATAATTACAATTTCTCATTATAAGTTTCTGACTTTTTTTTTCAATTTTGCATATTATTGATAACCCATGTCTCATAAGATTTTGCACTTAACAGATATTTTCTAGGATGAGTTATCATGCAAATGAATTTCAAGCAGATTTATTCCAAAGTCATTTTAAGTCTTACCTTGACCAATCATGCATAGTTGTTGCACTTTAGGATGCATGGCATCTAATTTAACATATCTTAATCTATTTTTTTATAATTTAATTCTGTTTGTATTCTTGTCTCTCATTGGTTGATTTCCAAAAAGGAACGCATAACATTTTGTATAATCTGGTTTGGTATGGGGACACACCCCCTTGACAACCAGCTGAATCATCTGTATCCATCAATCCCCTTATTTCCAGTCCTTCGGATTCATGAAAAATTCCAGATTTAATGAATGTACCTTTAACTTCAAACAGTTGCTCGATCTTACCTCATGTAAACAAGCATCATGGCTGCTAGATCTATGTATCAGTTTTTACCTCCCCTTGCTTCCCATCACTTCCGTTACTACGGTTGTATTATTGCGCGGTAAATTTGAACTAATAAAAACAACACAATTTTACATCCCCAGTTGTTTAATTATTTTAAAATTAAATTATAAGGAATGACTCTAATTCTTGGCCAGATTATCGAGTATAATATGGTTTGGGTCAGTTTACGCTTTTTTATAATCCGCTTCGCGGATTATAAAGCGTAAACTGACCCAAACCATATTATACTCGATAATCTGGCCAAGAATTAGAGTCATTCCTTAAATGTCTTTTACAAGTGCACATTATTTTTTATAAACTCTAAAGCTCATATGAATTAAATTAAGTCTTGTATGTGATGATTAAGCTATTTAAGGTACTATGCAAATTAAATTGAATATAGTAGCTGTTTTGGATCTCCCACTTGTTTTAATTTATATTGGTTTTTTATCAAATTATGTTTTCCTCTCCCCAAACCTTTGTTAAGAGGATTAAAGTACACAATAAATTGAATTAAATTCATCCAGACATAAAACATAAAATTTTTCTTCCATATTTCTTTTGGCTGCCTACACTACACAATTAAAGCAATATTATGCCCACTGAATTAGTTTGTGATGAAATAAAGATAAAAATATTATTTTAAAGCTGCATCTCTCAATTTTAATGTCTTTAAATTTTCTGGATATAGGACTTTAAAAAAAGTGTAGAACATAATGTAGTTAGAAGTTTATTTCATCCTGAAAACTTTAAATATTTGTTTTCCAGATTCTTGTATATACATCTACAAAGCATTCTTCTGTTAAAGAGAGAGACCTCAAACTTGTGTGGAAAAATTCTTCCTTGGATGTCTCTGATGTTTTAGAAAGGTACATGTATGCAAAAGTAATAATGACTCATGTGAATGTATGATGCAGTACTTGACTAGCATAGAGTGATATACAGAAATAAAAACACTTGCTATAGTAAATTATATATGAAGGCAAGGCATATTTGCAGTATATAAGAAAGGGTTTCTATTTTTGTGACAATTTTTTTCTTGCTTTTTTAATGTCCACTTTGATAATTTATATCATTGTGCTGCTATGCTTTATATACTACTGTAGTATTTTTCTATAGCACTGTGAATGTAACCCTGCCACTGAAGGTCAGAAGCAATGGGACGATGTACCTACATGTGTTTTTGGTGCCCCCTGGCCAGGATCCTTTTGTCAGTCAGTACACAGTCCACAAGTACTCCCCCATCACCACCTACAGCTTACCCAAGTCTGAAGTCTTCAGTCTCATGGGGGACACACAGAAGGTCTGAATTCTGTCTTATCTTACAAGTATTACGGTTTACCAAAACCTACAAAGCTTGGAGGTTACTCTTTTCTACCAAAATTTTTGATCCGATACATTTTCAAAATGTCAACTTTTAAGTGGTAAAATGACAAGAAAAATGAGGGTTTCTTTAAGTGGATGATCTTAGGTTAGGATGTAGATGTTTACATTTTTTTCTTCAGAATGAAAGCAGCAAAGCTGATGTTCCATTTTCCCACTGGAGACAGAAAGTGACAATAAATATAATGAATGAGCACCTGTCTCTGGACAGAACCGCTATACCACAAGACATCTATAGGTACTTCAAGTAAGTAGTGACAAAGAGTTGTCTATTTCTATTGAGTATGAATTGACATCAGTCATTGGAGTTCATACTACATGTAGTACATATATAGAAAATAATTTTGTACAAAAGGGATACAAATGTAGATCACTTTATTTTTATGACTCATTACTTTTATGAGATAGCTACTTGATAATTAAAATTGAGACAAAAGTTGTGGTTGTGTATGATGTATACATTGTGTATAATCCTTGAAATTACAAATAAACACGAGTATGAAATTTTTGTGAGCAGATAGACATGTAATAATGCAAAAAAAATCTTGTGAATGAAAAGTGATTTAAAGAATATAAAGGAATATTTTTTATCTAAAATAATGAATGAGAAATGTCAGAGTATGAAAATGTTGGAAAAGAAACATTATTCTAACTTCTTAATCTGTGAAAGGAAGTAATGTTCACTTTTGATGACAGTTTAATTTTCCTTTTCAGGGCCTCCCCGGATGGTGACTACTTGCCTGTTCTATTTATAGATGAGCTTAGCTTCAGAGTGAGAGACCTGCTGGTAAACAAGAACACATATCACATAAAATAAACATAAAAATTCTAAACATTGTATTAATACGATTTAAAAGAAGGGGGCATTTTTTTTCTCTTTCTCTCTCTCTCAGAAAAAATTGATAGCAGTACAGTGCTAGCATTATTTTTAAAATGATGTATTTCTTGTGCATTGTTAAAAGATCTATATTTATACTTTTGGTAACTGTAGCCAATCAATAAGACCAGTAAGGAGATGCCTCTAACTATAACCTACAGTCCTATCTCGGTCGGGAAACTCCGCTTCTGGAATAATATGTTACAGTCCATTGAAACCCTACACAAGTTTGGTATGTAGCAGATTTGTCACTTAGCTTTGACATTTTGACTAGTCAACTTCTTACAACTGTACATCTCATAAAGAAACTTAAGAATTTCTAGCTGTTGAATATCATTTAAATGTTCATTTTTGTCACCAACACAGGTGTTGAAAATGAAATTACAGGTAAAGTAATAGGCATCAAAGGGGAGTTTAAGTCTTTTCCTTTAGTTCAGCATGAGATATCAAAGGTTGTGGATTACTTGATGGACTGGGTTAATCTAACCCTAATGAAGAATTAACACAATGTTTCACATAGTGTATATAATAATAATTCAGTTCCCCTTTCACTGAGTGCCCTGTAGAATCAAGATAACAGTATTCTATATATTAATTTAACAAACCTTTCTTTTGTTTTTAATAATTTCTTATTAATTGTAGGCTTTACTGACAAGGATACTGATGAACTGAAGGGGATATTTGCCGATACAAACTTTTATTTCCTTATGTTAACATTTGCCGTGGCTGCATTCCATGTAAGTTTTATGTTTATATTCCAAATCAGAGAGTTCGAGTGAAATTTCTTATGGTGTTTATTGAACATGCGCTAATTTATTTATCATATGTAATCAAAGTAAAATGGGGCAAATTGCATTCTTTCTATGTATTTTGTTGAGTATTAAATTGTCAATAAGTAGTCCTAAATATCTATATAATTTGAGATTTTAAGAGGGATACTGAGTTTGTGCTTTACGATGTTATCATTTTTATTTTGATAGCTGTTGTTTGATTTCCTTGCATTTAAAAATGACATCAGCTACTGGAAGAACCGGAAGACTATGGTGGGTCTATCATCCAGAGCAGGTAAAACTCAACACTTCATCATTAAATAGCTGTAACTGGAACAGTCTCTCTTTTTTCATTTTTAAGTTGAAATGTTAAAATTAAAAAATAGAGACAGTGACTTTGGAAGATCTGAATTCTGTTGATAATTGAATTTGAGATCAGTACTGATACACATTCACACTAAATACCTAACATTGGCATTAATGGTATTTACCGGTATTAAGGGTGTTTTGCATGAAGTTGTTGTTTTAGGTAAAGAGGAGAGGTTTTTTTAAGCCTGTATACTAAGTACCTAACATTGCAGTGTAATAGTCAGACAGTCTGGCCTAATATACAGTGTATATAAAACCAATCTGATTTAGATGGATTTTTGTAATACCAGTAGTTGTAGTAGTTGACTATGACATGGTATGTTGTTGTGATTGGTTAACCCTGTGACCTTGACCTATATTTTCAGTGCTGTGGAGGTGTGTATCCACCATTATTGTGTTCCTGTATCTTTGGGATCAGGAGACCAGTTTATTGGTTCTAATACCAGCAGGGATAGGTGCTCTTATAGAGGTAAATTAAATAGATAATAGTGGTACTAACACATGCCAGAATGGAATTAAAGTGAGAAAACATAGTCTTAGTTTAGATATACAAAAGAATTTGTATTCATAATATATTTAAGGAATTAAAAAAAAAATTTCAACTTGTTCTGGTTTTGACTGTAACAATGTAATTTTTTTTTTTAAGGTTTGGAAAGTGAAAAAAGCATACAAGATGTTTATTACATGGGATGGAATGAAACCAAAATTTACGGTAATAACATACAAAGGACCAAGAAAATCTTTTTGTTTTTAGCATAAAAAAAATGAATTTTAAGTGCACCTCAACAAATTTGGAGGAAAGTATATACCGATATTACCTTTGGCATAGTATTGGTGTCCAAGGGTAAAGTTTTTGCCTATGTTTTATTAATACAATAATGAAAAATACTGGATGTAATGTTCTTTTAGTAATAGTTATACAGCTACTTTTTACCAATTTTTGGTAACTGTTTGTTATTTTACCTTTTAGAAGTAGAATTAAAATGGCAGAGAAAATATCCCAGAAGTATGTATTTGTTGTTTACTATTGTCATTTTAATGAAAGGATTTTCTTTCTTTCAGTTTGGCCAAACCTCAGAAAAAGAGAAAGAAACAGAAGAGTTTGATTCTCAAGTAATTTTCTCCATCCATTTCTGATTTTGTACAATATAGGTAGTGTAATTGCATACACATGTAGCATGTAACAAGTGCTGTTAGGAATTTGGCATGGATTTATTCACATGATAAATTAAACATTGTAGGCTATGAAGTATTTGTCCTATGCCCTGTTACCCCTGTGTATTGGACTAGCTGTCTACAATCTTCTGTATACACCACATAAAAGGTATGCATCCCCCTCCTTTCTACCCTGTCTTAAATGTTTTATTTATCAGTGTAAGTTTTACATGATGTCAGTTTAAATTAAAAGATGGAATCTTTTGACCCTGCTGCATGTAGATTTTTATTCTGAATACACAATGATTAATAAACAAAAGATTGAATTTCCTTATTTTTGTCAATTTCAACAGAAATTCTGCTAACTGTACATGAATGTCTGGCATATTATTTAACATAAGTAATAAAGCTTGAACATGTACTTATTGAACATTAGTGTAAATTAGTGAAGTTTTCTGTCATGGGGGAATGTTTCTCTCTGTTTCTACTGGTGGGGAGATTTTAATGTAAAATGCTAAATCCTGTATTTTCAGCTGGTATTCTTGGTGCATAGAAAGTCTAGTCAATGGTAAGTACTGTATAAACAAGTTTTCTTGACAAGTACAGTGTATGTTTCAATTTCAGCTTTTATTGAATTAAAACATATATTATCCTGTTCCTTAAATTTAATCACAAATTAATTTACTATACATGGAAATAATTTAATGCAGGTGTCATGCTTTTAAAAACCTGTTTAAAGGATGCTGCCCTTCACCTAAAATCTAGACAATATTGTCAAGAAAAACATTTGTTAAAATATTGACTGATGTTAATTTCCATACTTTCTATAGGTATATACTGTATAGTTTCAATATGATTACAGGTGTATAATTTAAATATGATTACAGGTGTATACGCCTTTGGTTTTCTGTTCATGTTGCCCCAGCTGTTTGTAAACTATAAGGTAAGATAAAACAAAAGTAACTGTATTGTTACAACAGTGGATACTGCTTTTCAAAGTAAACTTTGTCCCTTACTGTTCCACAATTGACTGTTTCTCTGGGTTTGCAATATAACACATACCGGTACATTTGTTTTATTTCAGCTCAAGTCAGTTGCTCATTTACCATGGAGAGCCTTCACATACAAGGTATGAAGAAATTGTGAGAATTTTGAATTCTTTGATAAAATATCAAATTTATGCATTTAAATGCAGCTTTATGTTTTTGTTAATAATTTTTTTTCAGGCATTCAACACTTTCATTGATGACATCTTTGCATTTATCATCACCATGCCAACCGCTCATAGACTTGCCTGTTTTAGAGATGATGTTGTGTTCTTTTTCTATCTTTATCAAAGATGGTAAGTACACAGATAGGTTGTGTGTATTTCTGTCACATTTTTGTCATGTTATAGATTTATTTGATATTTTTGTGTATCTCATCTGAGCCAAAAGCTCAAATGAAGAATCATGCCATTTTCGAAGGGGAGATACATGTAATTGATTAGTGAACATTTAATAGCATCTTTTAAAAGAATTCTTGTTATGAAACACTGGGCAAGAAAAAGTGAAACTTATGTGAGGAAGTACATTATTAGCATAAATAAAATTTATTCAAATCATCAAGGCAAGAGTAGGGCCGTAGTTGATGATCAAATTCCTGCAGGCATGTGAGAATAAAAAAATATTTAAATTCCTCTTTTATAGACAACAAAGCCATGATAAGTCAATCTTAATGTAGAAATCATCCTTAAGTAGTGTAGATTAAAGTTATTGCAAATGCTCACAATATCATTTGAAGATTGTTATCAATTTATTCTGATCTTTTTATACGCCCGTCTTCAGACGGGACGTATTATGTTATAGGCTTCGTGTCCGTCCGTCTGTCCGTCTGTTAGCTTTTTCGTTTCCGGCTCATAACTTTAATACTATTAGGCCTAGGATTATCATACTTTGTCATCTGATGCGTCTTGGGTAGAAGGTGTGTCGCGCACAAAAAGTAGGTCGCTCTGACCTTGAATTAAGAAGTTATAGCCAAATATGGAAAAATCCTTTCCGGCCCATAACTAGAAAACTATGAGACTCAGAGTCATCAAACTTGGCCAGTTTATGCATCTTAGGTAGAAAGTGTGTCGCGGCCTATTTCAAGGTCACTGTGACCTTTAATTTAATTGAATTTTTTAAAAAACTAAGTCTTTAAAATTTTAAATTTCATAATCCTAAAAAATGTAAAAATATAGTTGCATCCTTGTTTAAAAATGTTAAATCAAGTAAAAACTTATTTTTTCATTATATGCTTTACAGCAATCTGTAACAACTGTTAATGTTTTGAGAGGAATTCAGTTTGTCCCATGGGCATAATTATCAAGCACTGGTCAAGAAGAATTTTGATAGCAGAAATAGAGAGAAATTAATGAGTTTATTGTCAAGAGCTAAGTGGTAGAGCATATCTCTGAAAATGCAGCTGTTATCTTTATCTTTAATCTCTTGGGAGTTGGGCAAAAAGAAATGGCCTCATAGTTGCTTGTGTTAATTAAGAGTTCTTGATGGCTAGTTCAGAAAAAGATCTTTCAATTGGTGTAATGTAATTAAAACAAATTGATGCTTTAAAATACAATGTATGATAAAAAGTGATTTAATATTGTATAATATAATTAAAACTAATCCTTATGAAAAGATGTTAATTAAGTAAAAACTTATTTTTTCATCATATACTTTAACAGCAATCTGTAACAAATGTTAATGTTTTGAGAGGAGGAATTCAGTTTGTCCCATGGGCATAATTATCAAGCACTGGTCAAGAAGAATTTTGATAGCAGAAATTTGCATGTCAAATTAGAGAGAAATTAATGAGTTTATTGTCAGGAGCTAACTGGTAGTCTAAGAACATCTATGATCATGCAGCTGTCAGCTTAATTTTTCTCTTGGGAGTTGGGCAAAAAGAAATGGCCTCATAGTTGCTTGTGTTAATTAAGAGTTCTTGATGGCTATAGTCCAGATAAAGATCTTTCAATTGGTGTAATGTAATTAAAACAAATTGATGTTTAATGTATGATTAAAACTAAATTAGTATTGTATAATATAATGAAAACTAATTATACATGTGTTCATTGAAATAAAATTACCGGGGTACATTTCAATTTTTATATATTTGCAACAAATTGCAGTCACCATGCGTCACTTAGAATTTTATAGTCTAAAGAAAAATTTATTTTTGATTTTTTTTATTAGACTGTAGCATTTCCATTATTCCATTAAATATGCAATAAACAATTTAAGCTGCAGAAGGATATTTGTTAAGTTCTAACACAGCCAGTTTAGAATTATATGATGTATTATTTGTTATAATTAATCCCTACACTGTAAGTCTCTTAGAGATGTATGTACAATATTTTAAACATGATAAGAAATGGAAATTAGATCATTGAAATCTGTGTCAATCTGTAAATCAAGGTTATCTGATTTCCTTGCACCTTAACCAATTTATGATTATTGAACAATATATTTGACGGGCATATCATGCTGTGGCGGGGCACTTTATTATTTTCTATTCTCTTTTCTAGGCTCTACCCTGTTGATAAATCTCGGGTCAATGAGTTTGGAATGAGCTTTGAGGACAATGTAAAAGACACTAAATCCACTCAAAAGAAGAAAAAAGATTAACAAAAGATTTTAGATTTACTAGATTTACAGATTTTTGCAATTTGTTAGTCATAATTTATTCTTTTATATATCACTGGTTTTAGATCATTTATCAACTGTCTGTTTTCTATTTGTTTATTTAAATCATCTCCGTTTTAAAAAGTATATATGAAAGAATTCAATGATTTGCTACATATTTATCACCAACATGGTGTCTAGTGTATGAATGAGTCAGTTTGTCAGAACTTCAAAATAACTTTTGGTGCTAGTCATAAGTGAATAATTTGTTTGCATACAGTGTGAAAATAAAATGAATGATGAGTCTGAATGATGAATAACTGTAATGTTTACCTTTCATATTATAACTGTACTACTGTTTCTGCAAAACTGTGTGATCAATTCAGTAGGGTTTTATGGTTGCTCTGGAATGAAGCCTTTATTTTTTGTCTGCGATAGTGTGTGATTCAGTGCATTAGGACCACCCACACTTGTATACATGTATTACATGTATAGGGTAAGTATTTTAGTCTGAGAAAAAACAGCAGATTAAATCTGAAAAACTGAGTAGAATCTGTGATCCTAAATCAACTGGTACATGTATGAGTTAGCTTGAGTGATGTTCAGCAGTTTCTTTAGTCCCTTTTTAACTCCAATTCTCCAAATTAGGTTTGGATGCCATATGTATTTTTTTCTGTATATTGTTTTTTATACACAATTTATCCTGTTCATGTCCAACAATGAAATCCAGGAAGATGCTAGGAGTTAATCTGAAATTTTCCATGACATTCTGAAAATATAAATTATGGTGAACATGTACTGACAAACATTGTGAGTAAAAATGTTGCATAAAGTGGATCTAAGTCTACTTTTTGTAATGGCCTTTACTAAAAGGCACACGGTAGAACATTTATAGAGATAGCATCAATAAGCTCCAGTATTTTGAGATACATGTGTGTTAAATACCAAGAAAGCCATGACTATCTGTTAAGATGTTAATTCTCATGTTTGAAGATGTACATCATCCGATATTGGACACATTTTACTTTGAAGATGGTTTTGTTTTGTGTTACTGTTTATTGCTGTCCATCCTGAAAGTTTCCACTTAAGTATAGGTATTTAAGGTTTTATTGTTATTGATAGTTACATATGTTTATTTAAACATCTATTATTAATAAATGAAAGTCAG
This sequence comes from Saccostrea glomerata, assembly GCA_003671525.1. Lineage (NCBI taxonomy): Eukaryota > Metazoa > Mollusca > Bivalvia > Ostreida > Ostreidae > Saccostrea > Saccostrea glomerata. The sequence continues at coordinate 240,270 of PRKT01000487.1, forward strand.
TGATTTGCATGTTTTAACAATGGTAAAATATATAGAAGGTTATGTACTGAATGTCAAAGAATGCAAAAAGTTCACCATTTTAGAATACATGTATTTCAAATTATTTTGTCTTTGCACCTGTGGTTATTGTTTGGACATATTTCATCCTTTTATTTAAAAAAATGCATTTTATCAAAAGAATTGACCAAGAAAATGTAGGCAGATTTTTTTTTTTATTTAATAAAAAAGATACAAGTATTCAACTGCTGAATGATCTTTGTGATATTATTTTATTACATGTTTTACAATATGATACAAACATTCCCCTATTGAATTTTTTTTTCTGTAGAATAGTAGTGGTTCATTAAGATGATTAAAATAACATGTTTTAAACTGTATGACTATTTATCTGTGTGAATAAATGGTCAACATGAAGACTTTCTATGTAAGTTTTCTAGATTTCCAAGTCATACTATGAGATGGTCAATCTTGATTATAAACTCCTTTTTGTTAGATCTTATCTACAACACTGGCTTTAAGAGTGTGAAGATGCTGGATATCTTTAACTGTATCCTCTGCTTTCTTGAAGAACGTTATATATTCCTATGTTGAACTCTGTACCCACTCTGTAGGTCCAACCATAACAACAGGGACTAGTACTGTAAAAGATGAGATTGTAAAACACTACTTCCTTTATAAGCATGATAAGGCGGCTCATGACAAAAGCTGAAATTTTACAAATGCAGATTAAACTCCTAGGTCAAAAGATCAAAACTGTTATAACCGAAAGGAAGATATTGCCATAAGAAACACACCTTTGAAATATGAAAGTACTAGCACTTCTGGTTTTGCAACATGTACACTTTAATGTAAATTTGGTGACTTTGAGTATTTAGGTATGTTTTTAAGGACACACACAACTTACATGTACACAATGTCAACAAAATACTCTTCCCGCTGATAATTTAAGATTCAGTGTATTAGAATTTTCATTTTTAGCTCTACTGGTCAGAGACCAGAAGAGCTTATGCGATAGTAATGCATCCGTCGTCCGTCCATCTGTCTGTCCGTCCGTCTGTAAACAAATTTTCAAAATGCTACTCCTCCTACAGTTTTGCTCTGATTTCAATATAACTCGGCACACAAGTAGATTATACTAAGAAACATAATTCTATTTATCGGTTTTTGATTTCGATAAACGGTGTTGCCGTGGTAACTAAAAATAGAAATTTCTGTGAAATTCTTTCAAAATGCTACTTCTCCTACAGTTTTGGTCTGATTTCAATATAACTTGGCACACAAGTAGACTACACTAAGATACATAATTCTGCATATCGGTTTTTGATTTTGATAAACGGTGTTGCCGTGGTAAATAAAAATAGAAATTTCTGTGAAATTTCTTTTAAAATGATACTCCTCCTACAGTTTTGCTCTGATTTCAATATAACTTGGCAAACAAGTAGATTACACTAAGATACATAATTCTGTGTATCGGTTTTTTTATTTCGATAAACAGTGTTGCTGTGGTTACTAAAATAGAAATTGCAGTGAAATTCTTTCAAAATGCTACTCCTCCTACAGTTTTGGTCTGATTTCAATATAATTTGGCACACAAGTAGACTACACTAAGATACATAATTCTGTGCATCGGTTTTTGATTTCGATGAACGGTGTTGTCGTGGTAACTAAAAATAGAAATTTCTGTAAAATTGTTTCAAAATGCTTCTCCTACAGTTTTGGTCTGATTTCAATGTAACTTGGCACACAAGTAGACTGCACTAAGATACATGATCCTGTGCATCGGTTTTTGATTTCGATAAACAGTGTTGCCATTGTTACTAAAAATAGAAATTTCTGTGAAATTCTCTCAAAATGCTACTCCTCCTACAGTTTTGCTCTGATTTCAATATAACTTGGCACACAAGTAGACTGCACTAAGATACATAATTAGGTTTATCGGTTTTTGATATCCATGAACGGTGTTGTTGTGGTTACTAAAAATAGAAATTTCTGTAAAATTGTTTCAAAATGCTACTCCTCCTACAGTTTTGGTCTGATTTCAATGTAACTTGGCACACAAGTAGACTACACTAAGAACATAAAGAGACTTTATCAAGGATCATTATTCTATTTATTGCTGTTGTAAAGTTTCAATTCCCAATTGCTTAAGTACTTTTCTCTTCCTTTGCTATAAGTACAAACCAGTAGAGCTTCAGTCTCGACAGAGACTTCTGGTTAATCATAGTACCATAAAATGTTCTTACACAAAAAATCACCATAGATTACCGTAAGTTTTGATCAGATAAATGCATGATGATAATCCTTTTTTTAAAGAAAAAGTTAACAAAAGACAGTTTAGTTTTAGCTAGTATTTTCCTTTGAATTAGAGGAGGTCTGCAGAATTTCTAACAATGTTATTGGACCTTTTGAAATGAACAGGAAAAAAAGGAATTATTTTAAGATATGTTCCGCATGTCCCTAAACCTACGTTCGCTAGATTTAGTAAAATGAATAGAAGATAAGAAGATGGGTGTAATTTATTTGAACTTAGGATTAATTATTTAGAGCTAGATATAATTATAAACACCTTTCTTTAATCTTTAATTCAGTTGTACCTAATTTCAATTCACTTAAAAATAGATACAATTATTTGAATATATGTTAATTAAGCGTTCCATATTCGGCTGCATATCGTTGTTAAATATCTGCATGTTTGCAAACCTGATATATTTATGTTTTTTGAAATATATATTCTGATATATAATTTTATAGTATGTATTTATGAAATGTATTCTGGGTCTAAATTGTACATTTTATTGTATGCAGTATATCGATAGGCTACTTGATAAATTTATTAATTGTTATGATCCTGTTCATGACACAGACCCACAGCTGTTTCATGACATTGATACAGTACCTGTATTATATTTAGAGCTTGGCTAGCTGATAGTCATATGCTAATTTTTTTTTTTCAAGGCCATTTACAAGGTTTTTTTGTTGTCGTTGTTTGTCATCAGGTATGCGTATTAAAATCACAAATCAAGGAATAATAAAATATCGGAATTCCTTGCGATCAATTTACTAGATCCGCCCATTTTTGAATTGAATTGTGATTGAAAATCTGTGATAAAAATGTAACAGAAGATGTGAAGGAATAAGAGGACTAAATGTGTGTCCTGTGTTTTCTCCAGTTATCTGATTAATCCCGGTAAAAATCGATGTTCTGAATCCTTCTCGTTGGTGACCACAGCCGCGCGAGAGAAACCCAGTCACCTCAGTGCTCGATCGATCCAACCACACGGAAAAAGATTCCATCTTCTGTCGGCATTCTCACATTTCTCACGCATCTACAGGAGCATGTCAACAGAGGAGAAAAAGGAGGCCCCAGAGGCCGCGGTCCCGGCCCCCAAGGAGGTCAAATGTATCGTCCTGACGGGGTTCGGGGGGCCCAAGATGGTTCGCTGTCAGAAGAAAGCAGAGTCCAGCGCGATGGAGGGGGAGGTCTTGATCCGTGTCAAAGCCTGGTAAGTCATGTTCTGAAGAATCGATAGATCTTTGAAATATTCTAACATATTGTGAGGAATTTTAACTGCCTTTTAATTATATAGGACACTTAACATCTGAAATTGAACGTGTAACTATGAAACCTATGTGTAGGTAGTGGGATTTTTTATATTCATATATAAACTTTGACTAGTAACACAGAAAAACGCAGCAAATTTTAAATCAGAATCCTTTGATAAGAATTTGAATGCCCGTCGTGTCCTGAAAAGAGATCCAGCTGAATGTATCAACAATTCATACAAATGACATAAATTACATCGTTCATCATGTGATCTGACAATGGTTAAAAGATTTACGCCTCAAATATGCACATAACCAAGGACTGCATAGTTTAAAACCCTCTCCTCTCTCTCTCTCTCTCTCTCTCTCTCTCTCTCTCCTGGATTCGTTTTTTTAATCACAGTATAAGTTACATGTACGTTCTAGATAGGGAAATCTGTTCTGAACTTCATCTCGTGGTTTTAAAGGCCGTTTTAAACCAGTTACGCAGAAAATCTAAATTCAGACAGTTGTGATTAGCGGAGTTTATCATTCCACGGAAAATGCTAGTGGTTTATTATCTTTTTCATGCAATAATTGTGCAACGCTCGCGAGCTTTTAAGAGCAATTCCTGATAATGGACAAATTTCAACATTAATTCTATTGATTTGGAGGGGGTATCTGGACAGATTGATTATTATATGCGACCTAAATCACAAAATTGAACTTATAAAGGATAGTTTTATTTTATGCAACAATTCTAATTTACTTGAAATTGACTTTGCACTATTTGGTCACAAAATCAAAAGGGTCTACTACTAGACAGAGAGTCAATTTTCATTGCCAAAGCTAAAAGAGATTCAAAATGGTTTCATATGATCTATTGTTAACTGATAATACGTCGCCGATATATTGTCGAATTGAAGGTCATAGCAATCGTCTTATTCTTCTCGTAGAATTTTTTTAGTAGATTCTGCTTTATATGAATATAAAAGTAGGCCTGCTAATAACGGAGCGCAACTGGTTCCCATGGGAATTCCAACAGTATGTAAGAAGACGCGATCTCCGAAAAAATACCGTCATAGATATCTTCAGAGTGAATGTTTATACATTCAATTTTTTTTTACAAAATAATTTTGCAAATGACCTATTTTACGATTTCCAAATATAGATATTTTCTGACCTATCGTCTGTCAGTCTGTTTATCCTTTTGTATATTTTTTCCGCAAAAACTTTAATATTGCCTATAACTTTTGCTAGTTCGAGCTATCAGAGTATAGCTATCATATTTTATCAACATGAGTACCAACTTATTTGAACTTTTACATTGACCTTGGAGTTGAACATTATTTCGGAAGAATTAACCCAGGCTATATCTATAACTTTGACCTTAATTTTTTAATTGTTGGTGCTAGGGCTTTCATACTTTACATATGTATTCATTATGACGAGACCTTTTCACGATATTCATATTTTTCCCTTTTGACACTGACCTTTGAGTTTGACCCAGTTTTTTTTTAAAACCAAAAGACTAAGGCCTTCATATTCCACAGATACATTCCCTATGGCAAGAATATACCCATAAAATATGTTTTTGTAAAAAAATCCACAGATAATTCAAGTACTAGTATATCCTAGTCTGTGATAAAACTTTTTGAGCCCTGCATGTTAAGCACTTGCATGATCTAAGTACATGTATTTATATAAATCCAATAAATAGCTATTTTGCTTTACTTCAGATGAATTTACCGATTTATGGTGATCAATTGGCGGAATCCGCTCTGAACTAGTTAGATCCGCTAAATTCTTTTTAAGTATCTAAGGTTAGCTGTCTATTGGCTTTTCGATCTGCTGCACGTAATCGTCGATAGTCCAAAATTCCACGCAATTCCATCATTTCCAGGATTTTCCTGATCGAACAACTCATTCAAAAAATACAGTGGAATGGCTTTGTTTGTTTATACGAAGATGTTTAGTTTTCTTCAATGAAGCAACTGTTTATCTCTATAAACGAGAAAGCAGTTTGGCTACTCTCGACCCATGCATAATAATAAACAAGATGTGTTTGGGAAACTCTGATGCCCCCGTATGGTATCTAATGGCGAGGGTTGAATTTAAGTTTCAAAAATGCAAGTCAAACTCCGAGGGTCAAGGTCAAAATTGTTGGTATCCAAAGCAAGGTCATACAATGTAATTTCTGGTCCGCTTCTAGTCAACATTTCGTAGTTTCTATTACCGATAAAATGACCAAAGTTAGAAATACAATTTGTTGTTAAATAGAATGTTGACTGATGTCTTCCATACAAAGTTTTAGTCAATTAGTTTAACACTAGCTGCACTGTGTACAGATTTTTCAGTTTACCCAATCATGATGAGTAGAACACAGTAGGTGAGACTGACAGGGGATGTTTACTCCTCCATAGCACCGGATCCCACTGCTATTTTCATAAGTGTATGGTGGTCATGTTTATGATACACATTGGACTTTTGTGAGTCGTGATCACATTCCAGTAAAGAGATGCTAAATATCCCAATCAAATATTTTTTTAGAAACTGGATCTGTTGAAATTCGGATGACACTTATTTTTCTCCGATAGTCTGCTTTTATATAATTATGAAGAAGAATTTACTATGGTATTCAGAAACTTTAGCACGAGATGGAAACTCCTGCTGTGGCCTTCAAATCGACAATTAGATATATTGATGAAGTTTCGTCAATTAACAATAGTTATTTGACTCGTATGTCGACTAGATATAATTATATCCCTTTGAAATCGAAACTAAAACAGGTTACAGAGTTCACCACATCTGTCTCGGAAAAGGTTGTTTTCCTAAATATTGACCTTGAGACTTATAGTATTAACGAACTTACATGTATATAACGAACAGGTCAACGAAATAGCCAAAGGAATTAGAAATTCCAAGTCTGAAATTTTTTAGATATAGATTCATGCAGGCAAACCTTCAGTTGCAAATCGTAAAACATATTTGGCAACTGTTTTATCAAGTTTATTAACACAATGAAGTGAACTTTAATACTTATCATAGATTGACAAATGGCAAGTCTGTGAATTAAACGTGATATTTACACAGTTTGCATCAGGCACGTAGCATCGTTTTTGAAAGTGGGGGGGCCAACCTGAGAAAAACAATTTTTCTTTACCTAAAAAAAGTTGACAAGCAAAAAAGAAAAAAAAAAAAAAGGAAAATTGAAACTTACCCAAACTCGAAAATCCTATTTCGTGGGGGGGG
>PRKT01000487.1:247147-267893 GCA_003671525.1 Saccostrea glomerata
GGGGGGGGCAGGCCCCCCCTGGCCCCCCCGGATACTACGTGCCTGTGCATTCACTTTTTAGTTTCACACTTGACAAGTTTTGTTGGATTAGGAAACAAATGACAAATTATGATATATATAGTCCGAAAAATTATAAGGTTTACATTTGTATATTTTAAAATACAGACTGGGTGTAATTTTGAAACTTTTGGCTTTTCATATGAACATGATGAACTTCAGCTTTCTCGTCGTGAATGTTCTCTTCTTTATCATTTCACCTGCACGATATGTTGTATGTCTCCCAACTGATTCAAAGTGCAAAAACGTTTAATTGAACAATTTTTAAACAGAGACATAAGTTGATGTACCAGGGCTTTCACAATCTCGTTTAGGTTCACATGCATCATTTGGGATTTCCTATAGTCGATATAGTAACGTTCTTTGCAAAACAAACCTTTTGTTTGCGTCATAATAAGACTGACATGTTTCACACCATTTTCTAGTCCCTTTTTAGCCGGGCTTATTGCTCAAAGAGCAATAGCCGGCTTATGTGATCCTGTTCAAGGCAGGATGTTGACCCCGTAGTCGCCATTTTAAAGTTACGTGCAGAAATATAGTTCTTACTCTCAACCGCTTTTGAGATAATACAAACGCTAAATAAAGCAACAAAAATAAAACGAAGTTTTATCTATATAAAATAAACATTAGTAGTAATGACTTTGAAAACTTCATAAGTCAAAGAACATAGTTCATTAGCGTAAGGATTTTTGATAATCAGTGTTACCGTAGTTCTCTACACATACGAGGTAAAGCAGGAGAGGGAACCAGACTGGCCTGTTTGTAGGGCTGGGTATTGGCCCGAGATTTCGTATTGCGATATATTGCGATATTTTTAACTGTATTGTGATATGTATTGCAATATTTTTAATGTAATAAAAATGGCATTTTCTTACTATATTTACCTTAATTTATATGCAGAATGGACATAACTATGATAAGTTACCGACACGAAAAAAAAATCTTGTTGATTTCATTTAAGTTATGCTCTTAAATGTTTCCACAAAACAACTTCTGTCTTACTATTTGGTTTAATAACAAACTTTCACGAGTCCTTTTTTATATTTAATCATTTTAATGACAAAATTCCTTAATCTAAGCATATTGTCAATATATCGATATTTCAAAATCGTATTGCGATACGATATTTTTTGTCATTGTATTGCAATATATTGAAATATCGATATTATTGCCCAGCCCTACCTGTTTGTTTACATTCAGATGCGGTACCATATTAATTCTGATTCTGACAAAATCGGACCGTGGTATTAGGATTGAAAAACTCACTGTCAGTGTCTTATCATTTATATTGATAGTTTTAAATAATTTTTTCATCAGAATATAAACGTGATTCATGTAAGAAATCCATTCTAATCTGTAAATGAGCCCGGCTCTCTGTACTTCTGAGTACTTTGATTTTTAAACTTCTTTTGAGTGACCATGGATTACTCCATTTACCAGATCGGTGCCAAGAGTTTACGGCAGGCGTGACCGGTCGACTGGGATGCTTACTTCTCAGAGGAACTTGATCCCATCTCTAGTTTTCCCTTGGGTTCCCGTGTTCTCGATTCGTGTTCTTCACTGGATTTAAGAAATTGACCAGTGTTCATAATCTGCAACTTACATTTTTTTTTAAAATTAAGCTTCCATGCTCAATATTGGACATAAAGACTCTGTTCAATAAGATGTGAGATTTTTTTTTTATTTGGTGAAAATTTATTTTCAAACCTTGACCTTATGGCTATTTTCGAACCTTGTCATCGAGCATGAAACAAGCCACAAAAAGAACTCATTCTTCGTAGATTACATTTTCAGATTTTTTTCATTTGAGTTTTTATAGACATATGTTTTATCTTACATTCCTAGATTGTGTATACATTTCATATATATTCAATATTGCGGTGGCTTTCACACGTTTATAAAGCAGCTATATATTAATTGTTCTCCCCGTCAAACAAATAATGGCAAGACCTCAAAGTATATTGGATTCTTGTCCTTGTATTACGCCCACACATATGAACAATATATTTGAACTCGTTGATTTGTAGTGGAATGAGTTTCCAGGATTTAATGGTGAGACAGGGAGTCCTTGAACACGGACCAAAGACGCCGATAGTGATGGGGTTTGAATGCGCTGGCGAAGTCGAGGCTCTGGGAGAGAACACCTCGGGTTTCAACGTTAGTATACAATAATGAAAAATTATAGCTTACATGTATCCTCGATCTACGAAGGGGGGGGGGGGTTGTAATTAGAAACATGTTCAAATAAATTTTAGTACTACTATAAGATCAAACATGTGTATCAACTTTTGCAATTTTGGTTTTTAATAAAATGAAGAAAAAAATTGTACGGAAAAAAAACAGATGCATCGATCATTGTCAAAATTTTAATTTAGAAAATGTTTACTTCTTTTAGATAGAAGTATAATTGAATTATACATTGGAAGTAATGTCAAAATTTGCTCCTGAGCTAAATAACAGACTTGATTAAGTACAAAATACAGCTTTGTACCCAATAAATCTTCTTCGACAAATTTTCAAAACATGACATAAGACACATAAATCTGCCATTATAAGGAATAATGATTGCACTAGAAGACTCTATTGCCTGTTAAATATGTTTTTTAATGTTTTTGCTGAGCTTCTTATGTTTTTAAGTGTATTTTACAAAGGTTTATTTGTTATGTTTTAGATCAAGTAATGAGTTTTCGTCATATTAGACAAAATCCCCAGTTTTAATCCAATCAAATTAAATTCTACGATGACTTAGTTGTGTATTCTGCAGCTACAGGCTCTGCAAAATCTCTGTGAATGTGTGGGCGATACAACTTTCAACAAGAAAAATTCATTTTGTAGCTCGCCTGAGCCATTGACGCAAGTGAGCTTTTCCGACCAAGTAATTTGTTGTGTTTTCAATTGTTTGTCCAGATCCACCCGGTTACTACTGTATTTTCAACAAACACATGTCTCAAAGCATGTAAAGCAAATTCAAATTTCTTTAAGTCAGAGTCCTTGGGGTTAGTTGGAGTAATTATACTATAATTTATTATACCTGGAAAATTTTTTCTTAGAAACAGCAGAGGTATGATTTATCATGCAAAATATTTAACTTCTCGAGCTAGGGTTAGGCTAAATCCACTTTTACATAATTTATATAAAAATTCTCCAAAATCTAACAGCAATGTTATTCATATTAAAAGATGCATCCCGGTTGATTCCAGGTCGGTGATCGTGTGATCGGTTTCTGTGATTACAAGGCGTGGTCTGAGGTGGTGGCCGTCCCCTCCCAGTACGTCTATAAGATGCCGGAGAACATGAGTTACCAGGACGGCGCGGCCCTCCCCATCAGTTATCTGACCGCCTACATACTGCTGTTTGACATCGCTAATCTCCGCCGAGGACAGTCCGTCTTCACTCATTCTGTTGGAGGGGGTGTGGTAAGTCAACGGTTCTCCCAATCTATTGACATTTCTTTCCAGGACCCCTTCCTGGTCTATCTCGACTTCTCCTTACCGGCATTTCAGTTTATGTGATTTTGATTTTGAGGCGGATCTTATATTTTAGGGAATTGCTGTGACCCAGCTTTGTCATATGATGGAGGACGTCAAGCTGTTTGGGACCGCCTCCTACCAGAAGCATGAATCAGTCAAGGCCAATGTGGACCATCTGTTTGATCACGTGGTGGACTACCCACAGGAAGTCAGAAAGTAAGGGACAGAGCCTTAGAAATTCATATGAAAGATACTTTACCGATAAAAATGTTTAGTCTGTTTCCCATCCCTGTTTATAGTATAGAAATTATTTGTTTTTCGAATTTTTATTTTTGTACTTTATCGTAGACATCAGGCAAAATCCTGAAGGTAAAATTATTTATTTCTGACATTAAATTTTTTGTTATGTTTTGCTCCAAACTTAATTAACACCATGTCTTCAAATATTCTAATCATTACACTTCTATATTTTTATAGAATTCAACTTTTTCTCATAAAATTCTTGGATCTTTGCTTGTTTTCTCACAGCTATTTTATTTTAAATTGAAGTAGTGGTGCACTTTGTTTCCTTCCGTTATGATTATATTTGCCTCCACATTTGACAATAATGCATCCTCTTTAATGTCTTACTACAGAGAAAGTTCTATTATACCATTTTATTATACATCTATTGAATATTTCATTAAGCGTCTTGATCTTAATCTCTATAAAATTCCTTTAATTAACTATTCAACCCCAATATGTTACTAGTATTTTGATTGCCTAACACCCACCTACAGGCGGCCAATCGGTGACGTTATGGGCAGGACTAACATACTAGTATGAAGGGCGCAGTCTGCGGTTATACAGTCAATCATTAACTTTGATGGTGGATCTTTGATCCAAAATATACGCATGTAAAATTTAATGGTATCCCTTTGGCCTTGGCTGGACCTAGATCGGATCACAAGATGACCTAATCTTTTTAAATTCTCAATGTATAAACTCAAAACCGCTACATTTAATTTCCGAAATTTTGCATATTTTAGCATTTCCGACAATTTCTTTTTCATTTCCGACATTTTTTTTTTCCTCAAATTTTGGATTTATTACAGGTTAACTCTTCGACAAATTAAGTGGTTGGAAATGAAATTTTAAAATGATTTATTCCAAACCAAATTTTCAAAGTTTTTTAACTTTAAAATCATACAGTATATATACCGTACATATTCATGTCAAACTTCATCGTCGGAAACCCACGGGTGTATCTCGTCTTTTCTTATCACGATATCACCGATGGTTACTTACAAGCCAAAGTTCGCAACACTTACCTGTGCCTCAGGAAAGAAATCTTAATTTTTTTTTTCGCTTCTTTGATATGCACTGTATAAGCAAACTGACCAATTTTTTGAATTTCAATACACTGTAATTCATTCACGATATATTCTTTGTTCTTTAAAGTAAAGTCTTGAATCCTGCTTTCATTGGCGAAAAGTACTATACCTGAAAAATGTCGGGAATGAAAACTTTGAAATGTTCAAATCTATAAATTAAGGTTGGAAATGAAATGTTTAAAAATTAAAAAAGTATTTCGGAAATGAAATGCAATGAAAAGCCCTCAAAGTGGAACCTTCATCACAGTTTTTTACATCTTCACTTATGCTTCTTTAGATTGTCACCAGAAGGAGTGGATATATTCCTTGATTGTTTGTGTGGAGAAGATGCCAATAAAGGGATATCCTTGCTGAAGCCCATGGGAAAATACATCTTATATGGTAAAAATTAAAGAGATGATAAAAATTCCCACTGTAATAAGTGTGTTTTTATGTTAAAAAGAAAATGATTAGATTTTTGCACAAAAGGGACAAAAATAAAAACAAATGCCAAATATATATCTACATCGGTATAATAATTCTATTGTTAGACTTTTATTCAAATTAATTTTAAGCTGTTCTCCAAGATATTCAAAAATCACCTTTTGTAACAGATAACTTTATTTTCCTTGAAACAGGTTCATCTAATATTGTGACCGGGGAGACTAAAAGTTTTTTCAGCTTTGCAAAATCTGTAAGTATAATTATGTATGTTGTATACTAACTTATCCGTATAATTTACATATTTCAAGTGCAGATTAACATTTCTAATCTATTTCATCTATTAATGTTCTCTTAACATATATATATATATATGAGTGACAGTAAAAATTAGTGAAACTGGATTAATTGCGCTATTCCTAAATGTACGAGGGGTATTTGAAAAGTAATGAATATTTATTCGCTGTATTTTATTCAACAAAAATATCACAGATACAGCTTATCACAGTCCTTCAAAATATTCTCCTTTAACTTCTACACATTTTTTCAGTCTTTGAATCCATTTCTGAAAAGCCGATTTATAGGCCGATTTAGATATACCCTTCAGACACTGGTATAGCGCACTGCCTACAGCCTGGCGGCTTTCAAATCGGTGTCCTCTTAAAGCATCCTTGATGAGTGGATTCAGCCAAAAGTCGCAAGGCACAGGCGCTTGACGTTTTTAACCTTTCTCTTTATAAATAAAAAATTTCCCTACTATAATAATAAACAAGGTCGGACACGTAGCCATCTTGGATTTTTTTAGGTCAGCTACCTCACCTCGATTTTTAGTCTACAATATGTTTAAAATAAACAGATACAACCCTTTCCTTGGAGTACTTACCTTAACTATGCCTCCACTTTCGGGCAATCCAACTCAAACCACATTAAACCCTCTCTAATCTTTAAAATATCGCTTCATACTCAGTCTACTGCTACCGACTCGGTAAAAACTTAGAAAAGGGAGGCCGGAAGTTTATGTTATTATGTAAATGAGAATTCCCTCTACTTAAATTTGATTGATTACTAAGGTATTTATATGATAAATACCAGTAAAACTGTTCAAGCTCCATTATTTTGTGTGTATTTTATTTTTCATGCTGTAGATTTACATGATGCAAACAGTTCGTTTTCTATTTCAAATATCACCGCAATTTTAATATTCATAACTCTTAAGATATCAACCAATCAGAAAAGGGCTTTCCCGGATTATGACGTTCTAACATAAACTTCCGGCCTCCCTTTTCTAAGTTTTTACCGAGTCGGTAGCAGTAGACTGAGTATGAAGCGATATTTTAAAGATTAGAGAGGGTTTAATGTGGTTTGAGTTGGATTGCCCGAAAGTGGAGGCATAGTTAAGGTAAGTACTCCAAGGAAAGGGTTGAATCTGTTTTATTTTAAACATATTGTAGACTAAAAATCGAGGTGAGGTAGCTGACCTAAAAAAATCCAAGATGGCTACGTGTCCGACCTTGTTTATTATTATAGTAGGGAAATTTTTTATTTATAAAGAGAAAGGTTAAAAACGTCAAGCGCCTGTGTCGCAAGGGGATGGGTCAGGACTATATGGAGGATGCAGTAAAGTTTTAATGCTCATCTCTGTCAAATATTCTAACAATGGAGGCTTTGTGGGCTGGTGCATTGTCATGTAGTAAATGTATGCCACGTATTCCAGTGCGAGGGCGGGTCTCTTCATAATGTGACACAACTTTGGTTAATACTTTTTCTTTGTAAAATTTAGCAGTGACACTGGTAGACTCTGGGACAGGAATTTGTACGACGGGTCCCTTGGAATTAAAGAAAATAGCGTACATAACTTTCCGCACTATGCGGCTACGGCGTGCAATTTGTGGTCTGTCCTTGACGTCAGTCACCCAAACTTTATTATTTCGTTTTATTTCTGGTTCGAAAAAGAAAATCCACGTTTCGTCTCCAGTGACAATTTCGTTTAAACGCCTAAAATCGCAATGTTCATATTTTTCTAATAACTGCCGACAAATTTCTACTCGAAACCCTCTTCTGCTCATCTGTCAGGAGATGGGGGACCCATCGAGCACAAACCTTTTTCAACATTAGTCTGTGTTTTAATATTTCAAACACTGCTGACGAATTGATCCCAGTGAAAGATGAAATGTCATTAACGGTGTATCTTGCATCAGTTTCAATGATCTGTTTCACAGTGTCAATTTCATTTTTGGTGATGGCAGTTGCAGGTCTTCCACTACGGGGGTCATCTGCAAGCGTCTGCCGACCGTCTTGAAATCGACGTACCCATCTCAAAACAGTTGGATAGGAAAAAGCAGAAGGTCCATAAACTTTGTTCAAATCAGCTTTAATTTCTGTTGGGTTACAACCGAGAAGCGCCCTTGCTTTACAGTATGCCCTTTGCTCTAAATGATCGGGAACTTTACTTGCCATTGTTTCGTCTATAGTGTCGCAGACGTCAGTTACGTCACATGTCAAGATCTCGGGTACGCGTTATTTAGAAAATTTAATTTATTCACATTTTGTAGAAAATTGATTAAATTTTAATTTTTTTCAATCAATTTTTCTGAAAAAAAAACTGTTAAATAGTTTTTATTATTTAATGTTCATTAATTTCCAAATGCCCCTCGTACTGCTAAGTATACTGTCTTTCTTTACTTAACAATTGATACCTAAATTTGTAAATAATTTTCATGTTTGCTGTTGAAGTGGTGGCAGGTTGATAAAATAAGCCCCATCAAACTGTATGACGAGAACAAAACCATTGCTGGATTCCAGCTCAGGCACCTGCTACACAAGCAGGGCCAACACCAGTACGTCAGAGAAATCATGAACAAGATCATCAAGCTCTACTCCGACGGCAAGATAAGACCCGTCATCGACTCGGCCTGGGCATTTGAAGACGTAGGTCTTATTTTGTTTACTCAGTGAAAATTGGCCAAAGAAATGCTTCCTCTTTGATATTTTCAAAATTGGTTATTAGATTCATATCAGGTTATATGAAAACTGACATGACCACTGAACATTTTTTTACTCTCTTTTTTTTTATTTAGGCTGGGGAAGCCATGCAGAAAATGCAGGATAGGAAAAACATTGGAAAAATTATCCTAGATCCCACCCTAGAACCCAAGCCCCAACCAGTAAGTATAGAAAACTAAACCAATGAGTGCAGCAAGCACGAACCTAAGTAAGTATATTAACAAACCAAAACCAGCAGCAATTCAAGCCCATGAAACCACTAAGTTTAGCAAGCCTAAACAAATAAGTTTTGCAAACTCAAACCAATAAAATATAGCAAATTAATATTTTTGCAAAACAGTACAAACCACTATTAGCATAGCAAATAATCATTTTTGCAAACCAAAGCTTTTTTCTCGGTCCTCTATCATGTTTATGTTCCTTCAGAAAGAGGCCCATAGGCCAAAATGATCACACATGTCAATTTTCCCTACTAAGAAATTAAATCAAGGTCTCTTGTCTCGTTTTGGTTTACACGTGCATTAAAGTGAACCATACAAATGTTTTTCGCGATATTGATAACCTCTTGGTGAGCGTTGTTGCATGTTGTACGTCCTCTTGTTTCATTTTTTACAATTTATCTCTTGGCTGTTTTCTGACAGGCCCCCTCCGCTAGGACTCACACTACTAGCCAGTGCAGTGAAGACAAGGAAAACACAGAGGACCAATCCTAGACGAGCTTCCAGATAGACAAGGCTGTAGAAAGTCACGGGATTTAAAATCTAGGCCATCTATATTTGACTGAATCCATGTTTATAGGAATCACCAAAACCAATGACTTCTAATTAAAAAGTTGTTTGAAGTAAACAGTTAAAAACATGTAG
Source organism: Saccostrea glomerata (assembly GCA_003671525.1). Lineage (NCBI taxonomy): Eukaryota > Metazoa > Mollusca > Bivalvia > Ostreida > Ostreidae > Saccostrea > Saccostrea glomerata. The sequence continues at coordinate 256,334 of PRKT01000487.1, forward strand.
ACTGACATATTTTACCTAATATTCGTTTTAGTTTTGAGGTACTAGTATATATACATAGTTGTCTATGATTGTAATGAACTGCTTACTTACTATCATGTGTTCATTGTTGCAGGGCTCTGTGAAGTAGAAAGGTGCATCTGTTAACGTTAGAGATTTCCCAATTTTATTGTTTGTGTAAGGACTGTTCATAAATGGCTAATATATCAGTGTACTTCCTGTTGTTATCATATGATGTTATCATTGTGTAGATGAAGAGTCTTTATTTTGCTGCCAAATAAACTATTTTCCCGCCATTTGTTGCTGCTTCTATTTCATAAAACAAGTAATTAATTATGACCTATTAAAAATATAGATATGTCAAAAAACAAAAAATTGTTATCAAGTAAGACTATTTATCTTTAAGCTTTTGCAGAATATTATATTAATTCATTAAGATGACACGAAACAGATACCCCCCCCCCCCCGCCCGGAAAATTTTAAAAACAATGAAAAGTTGCCAAAATGTGTGTGTGTGTGGGGTGGGGGGGGTGTTACCGCCAGTCATACTGTTTTGTGAGCTTCCCAGTGGAAGATACTCAGTAGATAATTTATAAGACAAGTTTCAATTTCATCTCATTCCTATAATATTTGACGGAAATAAATTCTTTTTTGATTTTTTGTTAGGGGAACCAGATTAACGAATGGGGCTGGTATTACTTATAAAACAGTGATCGTTCGCTATCTAAACACAATGTATGGATTTAAAATCAAAGCATAAAACAGAGAAATTCTAGATGTGGGATCAATTTCTAAGGAGCGATAACCATCATATGACTGCATTGTCAAATCACAGGGGCCGGTAACATACTACATATAATTTTACATAATCACCACAAATACAAAAGGGCCTTGGTTGAATTTGTTGTTGAAATACCGGTATCTGTGACATCAACTTATCTGTCAGTAGTTTTACCTCGGTTTGGAAATAGATCTTACCGAGAGAATGTTCTTGAATATCGAATAGGTTGGGAGATTCAACCACAATTTGCAGGTTTAAGCGTAATATTACTACATAGCCGAGCACTTGTTTCTGTAATGAATTTTTGACCTATAGTATAATAATAACACTTATACTATGGGTTAAACATTTATTACCGAAACAAGTGCCTGTGCTACATAGATAAGGAAAGTTGATGATGGAAAAGATGAATTATAAAAGCATATCTGTTTTCATTTTTCATACAGTTTAGTCGTTATTTGCATTTATTGTATATACATGTATATACAGTATTATATATATATATAGAACGATTCTCCGTTAACCTTGGACTTTCAGCAAGGCGGGGGTATTCTCGATGTTACATAATTAGCGTCTGAAATTTACACAGCCTTTCATGTATCAATGATCCAATATGATAACGTTGCGTACGGCAGAGATGGGCTTAAGTCGTCTCGTCGTTGTCAACAGCAATTATACAATTATGGACTTCAGTGTAGGTCGATATGTGGTTATAAGGACTCATGGCAATTGATATTGACCGAAGACACAGAAAGTGATAGCGACCGAGCCTGCGAGGTCGCTATCATTTTCTGTGTCTGAGGTCAATATCAATTGCCATGAGTCCTTATAACCACATATTGACCGTTCACTGAAGTCCATAATAGTTATATTATATAATCACTCAAAGTGAATGCACCGACACAGTCCTAACACAACGGACTTGGCTGTCATTACGTCACAATGGTTTAATTCACGTTTCTTTTATTATGACGTCACGTTCTACGTAACTTCAATGCAACCGAACGGCGTTTCGTGCGATATCATTTTCCGCGGACCGCTTTCACGTCGCTATCGCAAAAGGAGGAATGTCATGTGACGTCCTTTCAGCCAATGAAAACTACGAAAATAATTCTCTTATATAATATTTAAAGTTAAGGATTTGGAGATAACGAACAGCATTCAATATCAAAGTCCATAAAACAATACAAAATAGGAGCAGAGCAAACACGGACCTCTTAAACATCAGAGGCGGGATCAGGTGCCATGGAGGAGTGAGCATCCCCTGCTGACCGGTCACACCCGCCGTGTGCTCCTTGTCACGATCGGGAAATAACGGAAAAGGCCGTCGTCAATTCAGTGTATAAATGATTTAATGGACCAACAATTTGTAAGAACAATGTCAGTCAGCATTTGACTCAATGATAAATTGTATTTGCTAACAAGGTCATTGTATCGACCTACAGAAATTCGCGTACCTATCAATTTTACCGAATTTTTTTTTAAAGAAAAAAATTGGTCATACCTTTAATAATAACACATAATGTTATTATTAAAGGTAAAACGTATATTTTCGTTTACTAAAAATTTAGGTAAAATTGATAGGTACGCGAACTCCTGTGATCGACCAAAGAACTTACGAAATAAAATCTTTAAAGGAGACTGCTGATATTCTTGTTTCATCAACTTGTTAGTCAATAAATTACCTCGTTTTAGAAATTGCTCATACGTAGAGCATGCTCTTGCGTATCGAATCAACTGAGATATATAATAAGGAAACTATGGAGATATAATACTCACAGGTGATTTTAATGCAAGAACAGGTAGAGAATTAGACTATATAACAGGAGACTCAACCTCACACATTCCAGTGGCAAATGATACTTATACCATAGATACAGCAGTTGGGGAAAGATGTAGTAGAGATAATATCGTTAATAGTAGAAGTAAAGATTTATTATAACTATGTATTGCAAATAAGCTAAGAATAACAAATGGTAGAACATTTGGTAATACACATGGGAAATTTACTTGTCATAATTATGCTGGTTCGAGTGTAGACTAGTTGACTATTTTATTGTATCGGATCAATTACTAGATGACTTCTTGTATGTTCATGTTTCTGATTTTTCACCTTTATCTGACTGCCATTGTAAAATCTCACTAAAACGATATAAATGGGACATCCTAGCTGTAAGCAGCTTCCAAAATGCTTTCTTACTTCCAACAGTCCAAAATGATATTAAACTTTTTTTAGATAAAACCATTGAATATAATGAGCAGAGTTATAAATGAAGCCACTAATGACATCCATAATATATTTAATAAAGCAGCAAAACTTTCTCTACAAAGAAAATCACAACATAAAACTACAAACAATAAAAAATGGTTTGATTCTGACCTTACAAAAATGCGAAAACACCTAATTGAAAAAGCTAAACTGTTATCCATATTTCCTCATAACCCCCATATACGAAGTTCGTTCTTTAAACTAAATAGACCTAAGGAATATGCTAAACAAGAAAACATAAGAAACGTGAATTTAGACAAAATATTCTAGATAAATTAGATCAACTTAATGAAACCAATCCTAAAGAATATTGGAAACTAGTTAAATACCTTAGAGAAACTGAAGACACAAAAGAAAATTTAGAAAAGTCAGTTGATGAAAATACATGCATGGTTTAACTACTTTACTACTTTGTCTATCTAATCTACCAGAACAGTACAAAGGAAGAATCAACACAATTGAAACTAAAATCAATTAATTACTAAACAATAAGGCGGCTAGCTCTTTTAATAAACTGGATTTTAGGATATCTGCACCTGAAATCCAAAAAGCCATTAACTCCTTAAAGTCTGGTAAAAGCCCTGGCCTAGACAACATTTCAAATGAAATGATAAAAGCATCCCAAATTTACATAAACTCCTGTATTCTGACATTGTTTAATCGTGTATTAACATCAGGAATATACCCAGAGAAATGGCTAGAGGGTTATACAACACCAATCTTTAAATCAGATAATCCTAAGTTATCCAAAAACTATAGAGGAATAACAATAAACAATAGCATAGCAAAACTTTTTAATATCATTTTAAATAACAGACTTAATACATATTTAATAGAACATAAAATAATACATGATTCTCAAATAGGTTTCTCAAAAGAATCCAGAACCTCAGACCACTTATTCGTAATAAAATGTCTAATTGACAAATATATCAACACTGGCAATAAGAGGCTATATGCTTGTTTTGTAGATTTTCGCAAAGCATTTGACACAGTTATTCATGAAGGAATAAAATTAAAACTATTACAATTAAATATAAACGGGCTGTTTTTTAACATTTTGTGCAACATGTACAGACATAGCAAAAATTATATAAAAATAGGTAACATGTTAACTCCCCCATATAGACCTGAAATAGGAGTTCGACAGGGAGACGTACTAAGTCCAAATATTTTTAAAAATATTTCTTAATGATTTTTTCAAATTACTTGATGAAGAAAATACTGGACATGTTTCTCTTTCTGGAAAGAAAATTTCCTCACTCTTATATGCTGATGATCTTGTATTGTTATCGGATAGCCATAAAGGACTGCAAAACAAATTAGACCTACTTTATAAATACTGTACAGACTGGTGCTTAGAAATAAATACAAGTAAAACCAAAGTAGTGATCTTTCACAAAAGTGGTCATTTTATTAATGAAAAGTTCACACTTGAAAATTCCCTTATTGAATGTGTAAACAAATATAAATACGTAGATGTCATTTTAACCTCATGTGGATCCTTTAAAGAAGCAAGATCTCATCTATATTATAAAGCGTTTAAAGCCTCTTTCAAATCATCCAAAGACCTAAAATCTATTCATGCTCCCATCAAAACACTCAGGACTACATCTATTTGATCACATGATAAAGCATATCGCATTATATGGATGTGAAATCTGGGGAACCCTTACAGCACGCATACAAGAAAAAAACAAACATTTATACGATATTTTTAAAGAGTGGGAGGCAGAAAGTTTAGATATCAAATTTTGTAAATATCTATTAGAAGCTGGGAAAAAAAGTACTAATATTGCAATAATTTCTGAACTGGGAAGATACCCTATGTATTTTTCAATAATTCAAAACATCTTAATATTATACTGGCATAGGTTGCAATCAAGTCCAGATTCTTCCTTATTACATAAAGCATATACAGAAAATATTAACCTTACTCAGGGCAATATTAACTGCTGGTACAAAAATGTAATTTATTTCAGTAAGAAAATTAATCTCTCATTGCCAGAATGTAAAACATACAAAAACACATTTTTAAAAAAACAAGTTAAGAAACATTTGAAAAAACACTTCCTACAATATTGGAAAATGAAACGTGAAGAGGGACTTGACTCTGGAAAACTTACTACTTATTTTATGTTTAAAGAAAATTTTACAATGTAAAAATATACTAGTCAAAATTTCTAAGTCCCCAGGCAAGTTTTTGCTTTAAACCGCTCTCATATTGAATTATTTTAACAATATAATTTAATAAGTATACAGGATAATAAAGTAGCAAAAACAATTTTTCTCACTTAATTTATTTCATTGAAGAACTTTAACACAATATGTAGAAACGTTAAGGCACCCTAGAATTAAAGATTAACAACGTTAAACACTGTATTATTCTCCATTCAAACGAATTCACAGCAAGACAACCGTTCCTCAAAGAGTTCACACTATTTAAGAAAAATTCTTTTATTGAGTGTTTTTCCATGTGGAGACTAGATCGGCCTCTAGTTCCGCCTGATTCTGCTGCTGGACAAGTTGTCTCACTCTCCGGTCTATCTTCTTCCATACTTGCTAATTAGGGTTGAGATTAGGATGACAAGAGGGCTTATCGAAATTGTCTGTGCCTTGTCAACAATAGTTACATAACGTCTTCTTACTTGTATTCCCCACTCCTCCAGTTTGACATTGAGGGGAGGGCACTTCCGGTTCCGGTTCCATTGATATTTTCGAATAAACTCTAGGATGATTTTGTGCTGTTTGTTGAAAATCAAGCGATTTTTAACGATTAAAAGGAATTTGGGTATGCTTTGTAGGTTTTTCGGGCGATAATTATAAAGGTTTTAAGTAAAATAAAGTCATACAGTAAAAGGAAACATAACTTTCGTTAACTAAGACCAGCTTGGGCCATTTTAACTTCACTTGCACATTGTTGTGTGGACATACACATTTTATTCGAGCTTTTTTCTGTTTTTCGTTATCAATTAAAGATGGAGAATACATGGAAGTAACAAATATGAAGAATACACCCGAAAAACATACGGAACTCGAACTTCATGATTTTTAACAAAAACGGTCACGGTCGAGTAATTAGACATTCGATTACAGTTTTTTTTTGGCCTTGACAAGTAAGTATTGCAAATTAAAGGCAAATTTGTAAGCAACTAGTAGATTGAAGTTAAGGCCTTTAACTTTTTGAAAAAATTAAAGTGGGGACTTAGAAATTTTGACAAGTATATATGTACATCAAATCTCATGAAATAAGAAAATCCATATGCAGATTTAGAATAAGTGCTCATGACCTAAGAATTGAAAAAGGCAGATATGAATCTGTAAAAATAATGCTGGTCAAAGAATTCCCTTAGAGAGAAACAAAAGAATATGTTTAATGTGTATCCAAAACTTTATTGAAGATGAATATGATTTTCTTACTGAATGCCCATTATATACTGAGGAGAGAGATAAATTTTTTCATGATATCTCATTACTTAATAAGAATTTCATATCATTATCAAAAGGAGACAAATTTCTCTGGTTAATGTCTAATGAAGACAATTTAATTATTACAAAGCTAAGTGAATATCTTGTCAAAGCCTTCAAAATAAGGCATAATGCCATGAGTTTTCATAAATGATGTTATAGACACATATTTATTTGTATACTGGTATATATGTATATTGATAATATTGATTTTGATCGCATGTTAATTGGCGATTTGATAACCCCAACTGCTTCATCTACATGTACAGTTACATGTATATATATTATATCAGATATATACATGTGTGTGTGTTTATGTTTGTGTATGTTTACTAACCTTTCTTTCGGAACTTTCTATCTTGTCACTGAAAAAAAACTTTTATGCCTTCTGGGCCCAAAATTGGAAAATAAAATTATCTTATCTTATCTAAACGCCATATGCAGGCGATGAAGGTATATTGCTGCATAAGTTAGGGAAAATGACGATAGAAAAGTTAAAGTCATCACGTTTATCATAGAGCTCGGTTGTTAGATTACCATTAACGTCTTTTTCAAATAAAATATCCAACTGAAGTTTGAAACAGATGTGTCAGACTCTGTGGTATCTTTTATTTCAAGCTCACCAGGATATATCGTATCGACATAGGAATGGAAATTACCTTGTTGAGTTCAAGGCCACTGCAAGTGTTTCTTCTTTTCACGCATAAGATTTTGCACAAATTCTGCTTCATATGAATACAAAAATAGGTCTGCTGATAACGGAGTGCAATTGGTACCCATGGGAATTCCAATAGATTGTTGGAAGACAGGGAAAACCACATAGATATTGCAGGGACCTATATAGTATATAGGTCCCTGGATATTGTCAATCAGAAACTCAAGCATTTTTTTATGTCAACTTCAGAGCACTTGTGTGTGCAATCAGAATGTGTTTCAACAAAATAATGACATTTTTAAAACGTGTTATTTCAGCGAATTTTTATTTCTATTCTAAGGAGGGTATTCAAACACACCTAGAAAAACACATATAATACACTTAATACACAATCTTGAAACCAAGCGCCTATGGTTTAAAACGGATATATGATTGTTAACATAGGGCCTATTACATTTGACATGTTTAAATAAAATTCTTTTCATAATAATACTTTATTAAATATCTTTAAATGACCTCTAGAATTCAATGTGTTTCAATTAATTAAGAGATTTTATCAGGACCTGATTGCTTAATTATGAACCTTTTCTTTTTAAGCATAATTTTATGTTGTCTCGGGATTGAGCGATAGGATTATCAGATCGGGTTCGGTAATCCAACACTTCCTGTGGCACATTCTCTTCTCCTGGATAGTGACTTTGTGTCGCGAGGGTAATCACAAATACATTTCCAGGCCTTTAATCACAGTGCACTCGTTTTATTGAATAGGAGTACACTCATGGGTTAAGGAAATGTATTTTGGGTTGGATTGTAATTCGCCATGACAGAAAATTTGCCTCGGGGGAACTTCGGTCCCATTCCTTCATCCCTCCCGGCCGTTTCATGGTTTGAATTTCTTTTAAATGAAGACCTCCTTGAGAAGCATTTGCATCAAGAAAATCCAGGTATGTCAAAGATAAGATATAACGAGTTACTTGCCTTCAATGCATGGATCTGTATACATATTTTTATCATAGCAGTATAACTAAAAATAAAATACTAAAAGATATTTGTGTTATAGATTCTACATTGTTCTAGTCAATTTAACAATTAAGAGTTTGCCATGAATGAAGCAGGCAGAGATGAAAATAACAAAGGAAAGCACCATGTTTATAAACCCTTTATATATTACTCATGTGTGAATTCAATATTTCTATTGATACATTCAATTAAATGCTGTAGAAAGTATTAGTATAATAATCAATTATTCATTACATGAATGTAACTTAAGCCTTAATAGGTTACTCTTTCTTTCTTAACCTTCTAAACATGTTTGCATGTATAGACTGACAACTTTTATAGTTCTGTAAGAAATGTAATTAAAAAGGGACTTAAAGTAAAACCACAGAAAATCTGTAAATTGCATGCCATGATTGCCATCAGCCATTGATGTCTATGTGATCTGTACACCAAAACAAAACAAATTTAGTGCTCATTGAAGCCCTTTTAGGGAAAAAGAAATCAGTTGTACATCATCAATGGCTCTACCTGAAGATCAGTAGCTGGCTTGTCCTCAAAAAAAAAAAAAAATTGGGATGGATGACCACAGAGTTAAAGTGCCGCCCATGGCAAAAACTGTATATTTATTGCACACAAAAAAGTTACACTTGGTTCTGGATTTATTTCTCCAAAGTTGTACTTCAATTGCCAAAAAAAGCACATAACTTTTGACCAATTCTTTACTCCTTTATCAAGTACTCTCATAGTTGACATCTGCACAAAGCACGTTGGACCAAATTATCTTGCAAACCAAAATGGCAGTATAAATAGGTGAAATTTTGGATGACCCTAATTTCAGGGCCCAGTGAGGGCTATTTCTAGATGATCTTTGTGAGTTAACCTAGAATGGTTAACCTTGTTTATTATGAATATATACTGAATGAGAGCTGACAAAAAAAACTATAGACTCGAAGATTGAGATTTAAATTCATAAAAAGAAAAAAAAGTATTTAAGGTATTGGTGTTTTGAGATGTCAAAGTTAAGCTTTATTTTTTTCAGACCCCTCCCCTGTACAGTTAATTGTTCAGTTCCTACAACAAGCTGATGCCCATGTGGTCAAAGAACCCCTGCCCCCCATTCCTACAGGAGAAAATGGCAGTATTGAACCGCAGGGTAAGACAGTCTGATCAGGATCTTCTTTGAATTCTATCTATCATTCTTGACATTCATTTGTCATTTCATCTGTGATATGGCTGTAATTTTACAACTCTAAGGTTTTCTCGTTGATTTCCAGATACATATGCTAATTATGGTGTAAACAGAGATTTCAGGAATTTTTTGTTTCAAAAGACCAAAGACCCTAAGTGACATCTCTCTGTCTAATAGTTACAACTTGCCAAATGATTACACTTTTTGTTACATGAATCTTGTGTTAAACTCTAATAATTGTTACCAAAGAACAAGGTTCACTTTTGCCGTATTTTGCCCTGTGAATTTCTGAAAAACTGAAACTGCATAGTTTTAGTTCACAACGCATTGAATATTTCTTAGATCTTTGGTGACTGCGTATCTATCAAAAATGGCATAATTTTCTGGCTAGTCAATGCATTATGACGTCACAAACTCGTCAATTTCCGAATGTTCTACAAAATTCTACAAAAACGGACAATTTTTAAAGCTATTTTTCGATATTTAATATGGAGCACAACCTCTGATTTAAAATATGCAACTAGTTAATGATAGATCTGCTTCTGGGGATTAAAAGTCATGTTTTATTTTTTAGATCAGAGAGTGTGCTTGCATTATTTTTCTTCACTGAAAGTACTCATTTGTACCTGTTTACCTAAAAATTCATGAATATTGCAAATTTGCAATGAATATTGCAAATTTGCAATTTCATAAAGCCAGTTCTCCAAGACCTGCAGGCATGTTCATGAAACTTTCCTAAGATTTGTCTTAAGACCATTCCTAAGATATGACTTGGGAAAAAATTTAGGAACATCCTAAGATCAACTTAGGACATATCATTAGATGTATCTCGACGGTGACTTAGGAACATCTTAAGTTAGGACATCCTAACTTACAATGAACACTTGTTTCTTAAACATTTATCGATAAATATATAATTTTGGAGACATATTACGGGAAAGAAATTACATAACATTAAAAAAGGAAATCCATTTACATGTCCATGTAACCTCAGTATATTATGATGTTTGCATTTTTTGATATTATAAAATATTTTCTACCGCTTGTAAATCGCACTTAAACAAACCAATTGTAGTTCAGATTTATTGTTTAAAAAATCATAACCTCTCGGTGATCTTTTTGATGATGATTATGATATGAAGTTTTATAATAGTTTACTTCATTTTGTGATAAATTGGCCGATTCAAAATAAAACGAATTTTGTAGAACATGAAAAAAGTATTAAAACAGGGAAATCGCTCATTTTAAAATTTAAAAATTCAAAATTTTATTCTTGAATATTAAAACTCGCAATAGTTTAAATATTTGAATGTCATTTTTTTAAAATTTTGTGTGTTCTCCCAACCGGTTAATTTAAAAATTAGAACATGTCAATAGTTCCATTGTCTCATAAAAGCACATAGTATGCTAGCAGATCGAGAGGAGGGGGTCGAGGACTGGTCCCTCCTTATTTTCCAAAGACAAGTTTATTGCTATTAATCTAGATCTATGATGGAAGTTTTGATAATTGACGAATATGTATATCGCAAAAAAGTCATGTTAGAATGATCAAAAGTTGTTCTGTATCTTTATGTATCTAGACCAGTCATTAGCATATGTAAGAGGGGGTATTTTTTTCATACAATGTATTAATATGACCTTTTGAAAATAAGAATGGGTGGGGTGGTGGTCATAATACAACGTATGTGATGAATGTCTTTGACAGTGACATAACAACGGTCATGAAATGGGGAAGGGGGGGGGGGGCGATAAAAAAATTCAACTTCCTGAGAAAACTTGACAATCAAGAAAAGGGAAAGAATATTGCCAAACAATCTTCGCTAGCCAAGGGTTTCTGATACGCTACTCTCCTCATAAATCCTATTTTGGAGAGTGATAGAGAGGGCGGGGTCAAGCATCTTCGCTATAGCCAAGGGTTTCTGATACGACACTCTCCTCATGATTATGAGGAGAATAGTGTATCAGAAACCCTTGGCTAGCGAAGATTGGGGTCAAGGTTTTAACTTCTTTAATACCCTTTTTTTCATTCAAACATTACCCTCATTATAATAACCTTGTTTGTCTTCATTTACTTTGTACTAGTATTTGATACTGAATGAGCAGATCGACTGATAATAAAAGGGTTTTGCCCCCTCCCTCACACTTCATCGCCCTGTATTATTCACACTTAATCGCGCTGTATTATATTTCTCCAACAATACC
>PRKT01000487.1:267973-324558 GCA_003671525.1 Saccostrea glomerata
CCCCCCCCCCCCCCCCCCCACCTTCACACTTCATCACCCGAGAAGCGTTGCATTATATTTCTCCAACCAATACCGAACATTTTCATTATAATAATATCCAAAATTTGTATTAGGTAATAACCGGAAGAGCACATTCAAAATTTATACCATATATGAAAGGAAGCCTATGGGTAACATTTCTTGTTTAATTATTTGTGTAAAACATCTGCAGCTCATAAACGTACTGCTGAGAAACAAGAAATTGTCGCTTATACTTGCAATGTTTAAAATCATTAGCATCAAAACAAACTTGGGATGATCTTAGGACAGGTATTTTGTTGTCCTAAAGTTAGGAAAAACTTAGGAAAGTTCCTAAATTTAGGAAAGCTTCGAGAAACTGACTTAAGACTAGGACATTTCCTAAGACATTCTTAGGACACACCATAATCCTAAGATAGCTTCGTGAACATGCCTGCTGGACTTTTAATTTAGGAGAGAATTTTTTTTTTTTTTTTTTTTTTTTTTTTTTTTTTATTATCCATTGTATTACAAACAGAATCAAATTAAAATAACAGCAAAATTACAATGGATATTTAGCACTCACACACCCATCCATAGGAGAGAAATTTTAATAGGATATGAAAGCACTAAGTCTCTATTTTATTTCAATGCTTCAAATGGAAAATCAAGTGTTGATCAATTGATTGGTATATATATCTACAGGGCCATTTTATGCATAAAGTGAACTGACCTCTTTATTTCTGTAAGTGAGACCTAGCTGTCCTTGCAGAAATCTGGCCTATCATGTTTATAGCTAGATGAGTTCAAAGTTGCTAGACTTGTTCTCTTCTTTTTGTATGATATATAATTGTGAGGTTTTAATTTTCATGAGCATAATAATCGTTTTTTAATGGCTCAGATGAAGTAATATGTTAATTTGTGTATATATATATATATATGCACTGCAAGATACAGTGTCATAAGTGTTATGTGTAGTGTCTGACTTTCTGTTCATTAAATAGTGGAAACTCTAGCATGATGAAGTGGATATACAACCATTTGTATATGTAGTAGTTTAAAAAATGCTCCTAGCTTTATCATTATGTTAATAGACATCAATAGTTTTAGTTTTATAAATTGAAGCTTTAAATTTTGTATATCATGTATATAGACATGTTTTGAAATTTTAATTTAGTATTGCAATGTTGGTTCTTTCAGATTGACATGTTTGTTAAACTTTCATTAATGTACTTTTAGAAGTCAAAGTGTTCATCAAAGAAAACAAGAAAGTGAAAGCTTTGAGATTGCTGGCTTTGAAGGTGGCAGCCCATTTAAGATGGAACCTCAATACCATACTTACAGGGTAATTATTAAAACATACTTTATACTGACTTATTGAAAACTTACACATTAAGCTACCATCACATATGTTGACATTAAAATGTATATTTTGAACATACATATGTAGCAGTATAATTTTCATGGTCATAATTATGAATGAATATCTATTAAAAGTTTAAACATATAATGTAAGCACATGAAGTGTTTTATTAGTAATTTCAGTTAAGTGTGAAGTTTTGCATTATGTACAACCTATGATGACAGCTGCGCTGAAGGTAAATACTGTTGATTCCTTATTTTTCGTGAGTACATGTACTTTTTATCGCATACTGGCTCTTTAACATCAAATTGTGAGAATAATAATCCCCAAACAGTTGATCAATAGAATTTAAATGGATTTCAGCACCCTTAAAATAAAAGCGAGTAATATTATTTCGCGAGTGATGCTTCTTGCAAAATTACGCGGAAATTAATGCCTCGCGTATAATTAGGAATCTACAGTAGTACACACCTCCTAACCACAAGCTTTAAGACCGGAAGTTTCTTCTAATCCCTGATTGGTTGCTCGTGCAACAGACTATTTCTGTGTCAATGTTGAAAAGTGAGTTGACCAATCACACAACAGGGGGCATGAATTGTTTACGCTGGATGCATCTGTTGAAAAAGATGGAGACAGAATGCAAAACTTCACACTTAACTGAAATTACTAATGCATATATATATATAATACTCTTTTTAGCTCTTCTGAGCCAAAGGCTCAAAGAGCTCATGCTATGGCCATTTGTGCGGTGTGCGTAAACTTTTTAGAATATGGGCCATAACTCAAGAACCCCTTGGCCAATCAGTACCAAATTTGTCACAGGGTATTCTTGGCCCAAGGGCTACCATTTTTACTGAAATAATGGTTGGGACCCTTAAACAAGGGGAGATAATTAGGAAAACAAAACCAAAAGTACTGGTTGCTAAAAAATCTTCTTCTCCATAACCACCAGGCAGATTTTCACCAAACTTACATACAAGGATAAGGATATTTCGAAGATTAAAATTTGCATGGGGAATTACCCTGTGGCAAAGGGTGTGGTCTCAAGGTCACTTCAAAGTTGATTAATTTACAATTAATAAAAACGTGTATATTTTGCTTACTATAAGGACTAGGATCATCAAATCTTGTAAGTTGATGCATCTTACGACTTCACATCATGTCAACATGTCAAACTTTGTCAGTTGATGCATCTTGGGTCCTCGAACAATGTCAACTTAAAATTAGGTCACCATGACCTACTTTTTGAACTTTATGACTTATCTTTTTAAAAACATTAACGAGGCCCGATCTAGTTGAAAATTACGAAAACGGAATGATAAAAAATTTTAATTCTCGGAAATATACTTGTATGTTTTATGCTTAGAAAAATTAGAATGAAAATGTGTTACCTTGCCTTTATTGTAGTGAAATGGGGGGCACTCTCAAGATATGGACCATTTTTCGTGTTTTTATACACAATTACATACTAAAACTCTTCAATAAACGAAGAAAATTAGAAATTAAAAAAAATACATGATGAAATTCTTTGTTTTTCACATATATCATGCAATTTTCATTCCTCTTATAAAAAATGAAAAGAAAATTGGAGGTAGCCTTTATTGCAGTGAAAAAGGGGCATGTCAAAACACAAAATTTGGATTTATTCTATCCAACTACGTATTTCATAGGTCGCAATGGGTTTACATAACACCAACACACGATTGCAATACTGTATTAGTTTCTGAAAAATAGATAATTCTTACATTTGGAAATAATTTTCTCTCCATGCTTTATTTTTCTCTTAACACGCGGTGTTGTTTTACGTGGAAAAAAGGGGTAGAGGAAGGAGGGGGTTGGGGATGGGGTGGGGTAAAGGCGACACAATTGCGATATTTAAAAATATCATGTAATATATAGAAAAATAAAATATTTCGGGGGTTCAATTTTAATGATTAACAGAGTTATTTTATTTTTAAAAACTGAAGATAATCCATGCATATTTAAGTCCGCAATAAAAAGAGTGTATATGAACACTTGTTCGAAGAGAAAGACTAAAATCGTTTACTTTTAATTGCAATGTTTGTTTTTTTAAACTCACAAATTGAAATTAAACAGGATAAAATTAATGAATCTGTACCAAAAAATGGATCCCTCAAGATTAATTAGGTTCCAAAGTTGTTTATTAATTTAAATATTAAAAGAATAATAGAAATGCCAGCTTTCAATGCACAGTCTATAAAGCTACCAGGTAAGCAAGATCAGCGAAACATTTTAGCGCAATTTGACGTCATTTTAATTGTGACGTTATTGTATTCAATTGTGACAACAGTCAAGGGTATTGTGACGTGCCTTAGTCGACGCTGCGTTAAAACGTATGCGCAGATCAAGTAGATCGGGCCTCGTTAAATCCCATTATTTCAGACACTGGGAGGTTTAGAATCATCAAATCTTGTACTTTGCTGCATCTTGGGACCTTAAAACATATTTATGAAAAAGTACGTCACTGTGACCTACTTTTTGAATTTTGCCGACATTTGTTTTCAAATTGTTAAAAACGCATATTTTGATTACCTTCAGACCTACAATCATCAAACTTGGTCAGTAGATGCATCTTGGATCTTTGAAAAATGTCGACCAAAATGTAGGTCACGATGACCTACTTTCGACATTTTATGGCTATATTTAAGTATCTTAGGTATTTATTGGCTTAGAATCATCAAACTTTGTGAGTTGATGCATATTTGGTTTTCGGAGAGTGACGATCAAAAAGTAGGTCACGGTGACCTACTTTTGAAATTTTATGCTTTATTTAAGTATCTCCGGTATTTATTGGCTTAGAATCATCAAACTGTGAGATGCATCTTGGGTTTTCGGAGAGTGACGACCAAAAAGTAGGTCATGGTGACCTACTTCTGACATTTTGTGGCTATAATTAAGTATCTCTGGTACTTATTGACCTAAAATCATAAAACTCTGTCAGTTGATGCATCTTGGGTTTTCGGAGAATGTCGACCAAAAAGTAGGTCACGATGACCTACTTTTGAATATCTTAGGTACATATTAGCTTAGAATCATCAAACTTTGTCAGTTGAGGCACCTTGGTTTTTCGGAGAACGTCGACCAAAAAGTAGGTCACTGTGACCTACTTTTGACATTTTATGGCTATATTTGATTATATCTGGTACTTATTGGCTAGGAATCGTCAAACTTTGTCAGTTGAGGCATCTTAGGGTTTCATTGAATGTCCAACAAGAAGTAGGTCATGGTGACCTACTTTTGAATATCTCAGGTACTTATTGGCTTAGAATCATTAAATTTTTTCAGTTAAGGCATCTTGGGTTTTTGGATATTGTCGACCTGAAAGTAGGTCACCATGACCTACTTTTGACATTTGATGGCTATATTTAATTATCTCTGGTACTAATTGGCTTAGAATTGTCAAACTTTGTCAGTTGATGCATCTTGGGTCTTATGATACTAATAGAGTTGGAGGCTTCTAATAGAAGTGATAGATTGTACAATTTATCAGAAGAGCGATTCAAGGCCCCTGGGCCTCTTGTAGTATATCAATGCTTAAACACTGAAATGTATGAACCTGTGCTATAATTTGATTTTAGGATAAGATTTAACTTCCCTTGTTTGTAACTTATATAAGTGATATATGTGAATGATGAGACGTGTCTGTAAATCTGGTTACAGGGTCCCCCTGGTTATGGTACAGACCCTCATCACAGAACTGTTGAAGATAACATTAGGGTGTGACTTTAACACAGTGGAGGATCGCTTGTCCGGGGACACCGTCACAGAGGAGGCACTCTTCTCCCTACATCTCTACCACAGATGGTCAGTACTAATGTCCTAAATTCTACCTCAGATGGTCAGTACTGTTGTCCTAATCTCTATCACAGATGGTCAGTCTAAATCTTAATTCTTCATAATATCAAAGTCTTAATCATTGCATTAATTTAAAATGTCAGGACTCTAGCAAAAAGTTGTACAAACTTATAAGCTGGTCAATGGCAAATCTCTCCAAATTAACCTAAAAAACACAACTGACATTGGTGGACTGACTTAAAGGTGAGTATATACAGTATAAAAGACCATGTTGAGTTTGAGATGTATTTCTATCCTACAGGTGCCTGATGTCAGTGGTTAGAGACAGCTTCCCTACGCGGCCCATCAAACAGTTTGCTCAAATGTAAGCTTACAAGGCTTTAGAAAACCAGTGTGTAATCTTGTGGAATCAATTAAAAAAATTAAATGCCACTTTCCCTATTTCTTTTAAAAAGAAATAGAAAAATCCCTAAAGGTGATATACTGTTTACTTATGCAACTTTTGAATTGTATCCTGATAAGCTTATCTGAGATCCAGTTGTTTGACTTAAAAATCTCAGTCTTGTAAAAGTACAAGATGCTGACTTTCTGACTTTATTTTTCGTGCACTTTGCTGAATAATGAGTTTCTTTATTGAATTATTTTTCATTCCAGCCTTAATTAAGTCCTTTTACTGATATGTTTTTCAGGCAGGGACAGTTTGATTCCATGGTATCCAGTGCTAATGAAGCTGTCATCAGATATGTGAGCTCTATAGGATTCACATTCCAACATTTAATTAGATATCACAGAGGTTTATTGTTAGTGAGGAAAGGTTCTCTGTTTTATGAAGTTATTGTATACCAGTGCATGCCAAGTAACTGTAATACATTTTCAGCTTTTCAGTGTTTTATGAATAGAGCCAGTCTTTAGATGTGAAATACATGTAATATCCAGAAAAATACAAAATGAAGAAGAAAAAAATTGTAAAAGATTGCTCTAAGAATATTTTGCATCAATAACATTGATGGAAAGCTAAAGGGTTCTAAAATGTTTGTAGCCATCTAGTATAAAATTGACAGGTTAAACTATTAAAGCAACTGAGATATGTTAGTGAGTAACTTGTTTGTAGTTTATGGACTTGCAATTTGTCGGTAAATGAAGTATATTGTTTTTCAAGACTTAGACATATTTTTCACAATGTACACTTGTCAAGACGTTTGATAATACAAATTAACAAGGAACCAATGAGGTGATAAGGATGATAAGAGAGTTTTAATATTAACCTTTGACATGCCATCTGTTTCACATTTTCTTAGATTTTCAACTTAAGTGTATGTTAGGTAATGGTTTCATATACTTTAATGATATCATTAACTATATATTGATATTTCATGAGATGCTGGTATCCCGTTACTTTACAATATTTATTTTTCCACAGTTGAAGGAGAGGACGTCCCTCTCTGTGGAGTACCTACAGCGGTGCCTACAGTGTGGGCGTGTCCTCAGAATGCCCACCATGCAGTGTATCGGGATCCCCTCAGAAGATTCCGATGAGTCGCTGTTCCACTGGGACAAAGCTGTAGACATTGACCCCTATGATTACCAGTCTCAGGTAAGTCACAGTGGAGTCAAACTTTCTGTCATCTTTAGCCAGCAGTCACATGTCATGTTATTTATTTCCTCCCAAATAAATGTCTTCTAAAATGTAACTTTATTTATTGGTCATCTAAAGAAGCCATTTTGTGTCCAAGCACATGACCACATGAGGAGTCAAGTGTTTTTCATTTTGTGGTAAATAATGTAAATGATATGTCTAACATGTTGAGACCATGCAGTAAACAACTGGTCTAATTAGAATAAATCCAGTGCTTGGATATCTGAATAAACTACTGAACAAACTAACTTTCATTAATTTTCTAACTCAAACAAGGTTTTTCTATGACTATGGTGAGAATCTTTTTAAAAATTTAAAAGATTTTAGAAACAGTGCAGCCCTATTTGTCCAATGAACCATAGTTCCATTTTGTTTAATATACCTATTAGCTGATACTGATTTTGTTATGCTCTGATGTCTTTTGTCTATGACAGATTCAGTATGACCTTGGAACATATGATTTCTACACAGAAGCCTACAGTGAAGCCCTACACATGTTTACTCAGTGTCTAGACACAGTCACTAAGGTAAACAACTCATGACTTACATCCATGGAAGACTGTATTCAGTGGACAGAAAATTTTGTTTTTACATTTTAATGTACCTGAAATACAATGTTATGATAAGGATCTAAAGCAGTGAAAATTATTTATACATATATGTTTTTAGAAAATGATTACATAATTATTAAGGGGGTTTTGTTAAGTTACCCTATCCCCCCATCCCCCTTAGCTGAGTGATAAAGACATCTTAAGATTGTATGTTTAAGGTGACCGCTCCTCGTGATAAAGGCATGTTAAGGTTGTATGTTTAAGGCGACTTCCCCTCAGTTGAATGATAAAGACATGTTAAGGTTTTTGTATGTTTTAGGTGGCCTCCCCTATGTTGATTTATATAGACATGTTAAGGTTGTATGTTTCACGTAACCTCCCCTCAGCATAGTGATATTAAAAGACATGTTACATTGTAATGTTATATGTTTAAGGTAACCTCCCCTCAGCTGAGTGTAATAGACATGTTAAGGTTGTATGTTTAAGGTGGCCTCCCCTATGTTGATTGATATAGACATGTTAAGGTTGTATGTTTAAAGTAACCTCCCATCACTTAGTGATATAGACATGTTAAGGTTGTATGTTTCAGGTTACCTCCCCTCAGCTGAGTGATATAGACATGGCCCGGTTGAAGGGTTACCACACTGCCTGTCAAACTTTACGATCTGTCCAGACTCCTCAGGAAAAAGCAAAGGAAAATCTCTACCAGCTAGCTGAGCAGGCCAGGCAGACTGATTATCAGGTATTACTTAACTTAGGTTTATTTATTTGAAAAATATCCTTTCTTAGATACAAGTGAAACAGGATTTTTTAACTCTACAGGTCAGAGACCATAAGAGCTTGTGTGATATTAAGGATTTATGTCTGCTGTCCATCTCTCTGTCTGTCTTTAAATAAGAAATGGAACACCATTACTGTGTGTATAATGTCAACAAGCAGTGTTGCCATTGATACTAAACATAGAAAGAACTATATGCTGTATATTGTATATATTTGCCCCCAAAAAGGTCAAATTTTGAAAACTTCCTGAAATGTGCTGAATTCAAAAAAATTGTATGAGAAATATAAATTAACAGAAAAAATTATAGTGTCAAAGCAGTGTATTCACAATTTTTGTTTTTATGACGTCACAAACTAGTCCTATTTCATATGCTTTTTCAGAAAGAGGACAAAATGGACAAAATTTCAACAATATCAGCTTTAAAATTTATAGATTGCAAGTTTGTTCAGGAACGATATTGACATATTTCATTGATATTATCATTCTACACATTATATAAAATATTGATCCTGAACACACATGCGCTCGGTGACTTTTACTCAAAATATCGACGAAATATGTACATTTTTCTGTAAAATTCATAAAAAACTGAATTTACGTCATGTTTGTGACGTCATTATTACGTACATATGGCGTCATTACTTATGAAAATATTCAGTGCTTTGAAGTCAGCATATACTCCCCTGTTTAAGAACTTAATTAAATATATCTCCATCAAAGTTTGATTTGGGGGGCAAATATTGGTTATTACCGAATAAAGTTCTTTCTTTAAAATTCTTTCGAAATATATTCCTTCTACAGTATTACTCCATTTTCAATAAGAATTGATACATAAGAACATTTTATTAATTCAGTTATTCCTTTTTTTGGTTTTTGAATTTAGCAAAAGATGTTGTCATTGTTACCAAAGAAAGAATTTTTCAATACACTTTCCACCCTCAGTTTTATTCCAGGTTTGGTAAGAATTGACACACAAACAAACAAAATTGTAAACCAGTAGAGCTTTAGTCTCATCTGAGACTTCTTGTGTATGTTTTTACTCATGCTTTGCATTGATCAAAATTAATTCCTAGTTCCTACCCATGTATAGAAAAAGACATAATTAAATATTCTCTATGTATCCTTATCTGTACAGGGTTTGATAGATGTGCTCATCGAGGACAACCTGAAGCAGGAACTGACTTCAGCCTACAGGAGTGACTTAGAGGATGAGTTAGGCAACAAGGATGATAAGTAAGTATCTCATCCTACAGGAGTGACTTGGAGGATGAGTAAGGCAACAAGGATGATAAGTAAGTATCTCATCCTAAAGGAGTGACTTGGAGGATGAGTTAGGCTACAAGTATGACAAGAAAGTATCTCATCCTATAGGAGTGACTTAGAGGATGAGTAAATGAACAGGGATGACAAGTAAGTATCTGATCCTACAGGAGTGACTTGGAGGATGAGTTAGGCAACAAGGATGAAAAGTAATTATCTGATCCTACAGAAATGACGTAGAGTAAGAGTCAGGCAACAAGGATGACAAGTAAGTATCTCATCCTACAGAAGTGATGTATACGTAGCGTAAGAGTTAGGCAACAAGGATGACAAGTAAGTATCTGATCCTACAGGAGTGACTTAGATGATGAGTTAGCCAACAAGGATGACAAGTAAGTATCTGATCCTACAGGAGTGACTTAGAGGATGAGCAAAGGAACAGGGATGACAAGTAAGTATCTGATCCTACGGGAGTGACTTGGAGGATGAGTTAGGCTACAAGTATGACAAGTAAGTATCTCATCCTATAGGAGTGACTAAGAGGATGAGTTAGGCAACAAGGATGACAAGTAAGGAATACTTTGTAAAGTTCCATACTGAGTTTGACTATAACCCTGCAGTCAGTATTTGCTTACATTATTTATACATGTTGTTTACCTTATCTATAGGAAACTGAGCTACATAAATCTCTCTCGCACTGGGGTAACTGTGGAGAGAATTGTACGCCTGTATAAGATAATTTGTTTTGTAGGTACAGTGAGATCTACATGCAGGTCAGTGTGTGTAACGTTATACGGAGCGTAATGGAGGGTAAAGCCCTGGTCTCACTGCTTGCAGACATTGTGGAGGATGCTGATCAATCAACCGTGGACTTCCTCATCATGGTAACCAGCATCAACAGCTTAAAACCTGAGAAATCTGCTTTTTTCTAACTGTATGAAAAGCAAATTACAGTACTTTTAATTTTTTTCAGGTTCTTACCAAAGCCATGGCAGGATCTTCATTCTCTCAGAAATCCAATTTGAAATGCTTCATATGGTGAGTCAAAAAGTAACATGCTTTGGTGTCTTTTACAGACAAATGATAACTTGCTTCACAAACTAAAAATTGTAACTAATGTTTTGAATGATAGCCTAAAATAGATTTTTGATCATAGTCTGAAACAATGAATTTTTAGTTTGTAGTTAATTTCTGGTATGTCAAAATTCAATATATTGATTACCCTGGATATATAAAAGAGATTTTTAAGTCTAAATCACTATTTCTCTATGCAATTCAATCTTGTTTTATCTCAGTAAGTTTTTCTTGGTCCCATCAAGTTTGGGATAATAGGGTTTCACTGTACATGAATTTAGTCTTACTGGTTGTGAGTACACAATTCAAGTCTTGTGAGATGTTTGTACAGGCACCTGATGGATTTGTCCCCCGTGGGGTCAAGATTTAACACAATGGTGGTGTCTGGAGAATTACGTAATTACTTCACTCAGGAGGAACTCAAGGAAATGAACCAATACATCAAAGAGAGCTCTACACTGACGTACAGCGACATATACGACGACGCAACGACCATGTGCTCCAGCTACCCTAATAGTCGAGGTCAGTTCATATAATTATGTAGTGGTTCTAGATTTTTATCAGTTTGCGAGTGGCAATTGATATTTAGCTTAAGTTTTTATAGCAGCATGCAGTTGATATCTATTAGCACAATGATTTATTTGTCTATATCAAAAGTGTTTTGAAGTGGTTTCAATGAGAATTGATGCTTGTTTATTTAGTTGATTTTGCTGTTGATTGAGTTAGAAGTTTGAGTTTGATTTGTTTTTTCGATGAGCGTGATTTTATTTCAGTTTGTTCAGTCATGAGCGAAGGAGAAGGTAGGTCGCCCATGAAGGCTATTTATAGATTTATAGTGCACGTTTTATATGTACTAAATATGTGTATTAAATTTGTGAGCTTTAAACTTCATGTACATGTAGGTCCAAACTAATGTGTGAATGTTAACTCTTTAATTTGCTTAATATGCATTAAAAGATTTATTCCATTAGATGATAAATAAAAACTACATAGCTACTAGTTATTATTTGAAGTGTATATAGTTCAATGCTCTATGATATTGTATCCAATGTAACTGTACATTATGTGCTAGGTAAATACTTATTGAAGATAACTGCATGAGAAAAATATTCTCTTCTTTAATGTGAGTTTTTTGAAGCTTTATTAAATGTGTTATTCCTGTCAATTGATATTAAGCAAGTTTTAGTAAATATGTCTACATGTTACCTTATCATTTATTTAAAATGTCTATAGATTTGAATGGTTTACTTTAGCAGGAAACCTTAAGTTTTACTTCTTGTTTTTTCCTGTCATTCTTTTAATTGTCTCTTTAGCACTTTGTGACTTTTGGGGTTTATGATTTTGATTTGATATTTAACTTCTGTGTTTAGGGCTGTGAGTTTGTGTTTGGATTTGCACAGTTTGATTAATTCTGACAGGCACTAAAGAAGCAATATTTCTGTGAGGTATTTCCTGCTGATGATACACTGATTCCGTTTTACAGATTCCTCAGTGAGTGCTGGGACTGTAGAACAGCAGCTGATGTTTATGTACGAGCCAGAGTCCATTAATAATCTCACCAGGGAACTCGTTCTGAAACTGGGCAGGTCCCCTGCTTATGTCATGGCTTTGAATGAAAAGGTTAGTAAGCTGTCTTAAATCTGTCATTATGTACTTCACCACCAAAACAAGAAATCATGATTCAGACTAGTTGAAACATACCTTTTTTGTATCCTCATATAATTAATACATAGTTAAATATATTTGTGAGGTCTGGAACATTTGCTGTGATGACAAGCTGTCTGTTCTTAGAGCCACAGACAGGTGTTGAGTCAGATTCCGTGGAGGAGTAAAATTCCATGATAACTTAAATATTGTTTTTGAGCAGACATGTACAAAATCTGTCAATACCTAGTATGTATATTATTGTACATGTTCCTGCAGTGATGACACCTTCTGTTTCTTTAAGATTTTTACTCTGAAATGTCGAGTCAAAAGATTCCACTGTCTGTTTGCCTCTATGATCAATAAAGTCTTCATGTTATACCATGAACTGAGCAAATTTTCTTATGTTGGGGACAATTTCAGGGCTTCTTTATATTGTCTTGTCATTAGTGTGTTATTATATATACATGTACCACTTTTTTATTGCTGCTAATTTAAAAACAAGAAATCATAAATTAAATTAAGATGAGTCAAAACATACCTCTTTATTATCCCCATGCAGTTTTAAAATACGTAGAAGTATGTATGAGATCTGGAACATTTGCTGTGATGACAAGCTGTCTGTTCTTAGAGCTACAGACAGGTGTTGAGTCAGATTCCATGGAGGAGTAAAATTCCATGATAACTTAAATATTGTTTTTTTGAGCAGACATGTACAAAATCTGTCAATTCCTATGTTAATGTACATGTTCCTGCAGTGATAACTCTACTCGTGTTTCTTTAAGATTTTTACTCTGAAATGTCGAGTCAAGAGATTCCACTGTCTGTTTGCCTCTATGATCAATATAGTCTTCATCCCATGAACTGAGCAAATTTTCTTGTGTGGGGGACAATTTCAGGGCTTCTTGATATTGTCCTGTTAATAGTTTGTAATTTTCAAAATGGACATAATAATGAACATGACTATTAATGCTATATTCAGGGAAATTTTCAACCCCCTTTTATTTCTGCCCCTTTCCAGCTCTTCATGGTTGGGCAAATTTAAGATGGAGGAATTCAATTTGAAAGATAACAGCATAATTTCTTAAATGTAACTATGACTGGGCAAATTTAAAATGGGGCAAAATTGTTCACAAGTGCAAACGGCTGAAAGTAATACAGAGCGGAAATATCCTTAATACAGTAATAGGTCCACTTTCTTTCCCAGGAAAAACAAAAGTAATTGCCTGTAATTAAAAATGCCTTTAGTATATTGGATGTTTTAGGTAAACTGTCTATACTTTTCCATATTTTTAATACAATGTTTGCTGTGATGAATCTCTCTCTGAGTAATATTGACAGCTGTTGAGTTTAGATTCCATGGAGGAGTGAATTCAGTGATCTAGAATCAAGTCATTCTCTGAGCAGACTGTGTCTTCTTAACAAGACATGTATCTGCGATGATGACTATTCTGTCCGTTCTGATATATTTTACTCTGAAATGTTGAGTCTTAAACTTACACTGTCTGCAAATCAGAGAGACTGTGATATACATTAGTTTGCTGAGCAAATGATCATAAAGTTCTTTAGAGTATCAGCTCTATAAGTTTAAGTCATTCAACAGAAGTTTATATTTGATTTCAGTGGAAAGTTCCGAAGGAGATGCATCAGATTATTTACAATCTTCCCCCGAGTGTAGAGCAGGCTTATGTGTACCTTCTTATTGGGAAAGCCTGTCACTGTATTGATGTCAGGGTAGGTAACTCAGTCTGCTAATGTATTGGTGGATAGGTAACTCTCTGAATTTACTATTCCATTTTAATTTCATAATATTATATTTCTAATTTTTTAGATTTAATTTTCATCAATCTACAAATTCACTTGTTGCATAAACTAATTTATCCTCAGTGGGGTATTCATGGATTTCTAGTTTTTATATAAATGTGAATTGTTGTTATGCCCCCCTTGGAAGAAGGGAGGGCATATTGCTTTGCTGCTGTCCGTCGGTCTGTCTGTCGGTCCATTTAGTTTCCGTTCATTTTCTTCACAACCGTTGCACATACTGAATTTAGTGAAATGAAATTTGGTATACAGATTTATCAGGTAAATATCTAGGCCAAGTTCTGTTTTGGGTACGATCGCGCCATTTTTGACAGAGTTATGCCCCTTGGACTTAGAAAAATTCCATTTATTTGCAGTTTCCGTTCATTTTCTTCACAACCGTTGCACATATTGAAATGAAATTTAGTATACAGGTATATCAGGTAAATATCTAGGTCAAGTTATGTTTTGGGTATGATAGCACCATTTTTCTTAGAGTTATGCCCCTTGGACTTAGAAAATTCCACTTATTTGCAGTTTCCGTTCATTTTCTTTGCAGAGGTTGCACATATTGAAATGAAATTTAGTATACAGGTATATCAGATAAATATCTAGGTCAAGATTTGTTTTGGGTACGATCGCATCCTTTTTGTTAGAGTTATGCCCCTTGGACTTAGAAAAATTCCACTTAATTGCAGTTTACATTCCTTTTTTTAAAGAGGTTGCACATATTGAAATGAAATTTAGTATACAGATTTTTCAGCTGAATATCTTTGTCTAGAAATGTTTTGGGTAGGATCGCACCATTTTAAACAGTGTTATGCCCTTTTTGACTTAGAAAAATTCTAATTTGGGGGGAGGGGGCTATAAGTGTTTTACAAACATCTCTTGTTAATACTGTATTACAGATATATGAGCGAGCTCGCCAGCTGTTGTTGGTAGCTGACAGGAACGTGTATGAGATATCTTACATCCTCTCCAAACATGTCCGCTGGTACATACTATTAGCTGATCTTCTCCAGTTCGACACGACCAAATCGTTTGGAATGAACACGACGCT
The DNA here is from genome assembly GCA_003671525.1 of Saccostrea glomerata. Classification (NCBI taxonomy): domain Eukaryota; kingdom Metazoa; phylum Mollusca; class Bivalvia; order Ostreida; family Ostreidae; genus Saccostrea; species Saccostrea glomerata. The sequence goes on from PRKT01000487.1 coordinate 282,956, forward strand.
ACAGGACCTGATAAAGAAAACCAAGACCTGTATTACCTCTGTCAGGCTGGATCAAGGTACAAACAGATTATGCAAACTCGATTCATTGTTCACATAATAAACATCAATGCAAAATCTCTAGTAAAAGCTACGAGAAATTCTGGAAAATATATATATAGCTGTTTTATTCTAATTTCAAATACCTCTACTGGCCAGTTAATTTTAGATTTGATTCTAAGTGTTTCTGTTTTACTAGGGCTGGGTATTGGCCCGAGATTTCGTATTGCGATATTTTAAACTGTATTGCGATGTGTATTGCAATATTTTCAATGTAATAAAAATGGCATTTTCTTACTATATTTACTTTAATTTACATGTAAAATGTACATATCTATGGTAAGTAACAAACACAGGTAAAAATCTTGTTGATTTTATTTAAGTTATGCTCTGAAATGTTCCCACAAAACAACTTCTGACTTACTGTTTGGCGTAATAACAAACTTTCATAAGTCCATTTTTATATTTAATGACAAAATTCCTTAATCTAAGCATATTGCCAATATATCGATATTACAAAATCGTATTGGGATACGATATTTTTTGTCATTGTATTGCAATATATTGAAATATCGATATTATTGCCCAGCCCTATGTTTTACAGATATTCAGCCCACCATGGTGATACTGGAGCACTGTGCTGCCTTTCTCCTGAACATTAGAGATTGGCAATATCTGACAAACATGGAAAATAGTGGCAGTGGTCACATAGAGGTATGTCATCATGTATAGAGATGTTAAGATTCCTGACAGAGTCTAGCAGGGACAAGTGAATTATACCTTTATCTGTTTACAGCTCTGCAGACTGTTAGCTTGTATGTGTAAGGAGTTACCCATAATTAAAGCTGCCAGAATCCCCGCCAGGGCATTGTGGGAAGCAGGTATGAAAAAGTTCTTTTCGTATCTCTATGTATATACAGTACAAGTTTGAGATTGATTATTGTGATAACTCAAATATTCTTGAAAAAAAATGTCTACATATTTTTGTAGATATGTGTTATACAGTGTTAAAGCTTCAACCATAGAATTGTTGATTCAGAAGTAAATTGGCTAAACTGCTGGTGTATAATATTCAAGCAGAAGTCATCAGTTAAAGAACATGTACATGTACTTAATATAGGTTCATTTCACATTTAAATGCAGTTTGATGTTCCTAGATGATTGATAGGTTAGATGTACTTAATATATGATTATCTAATATTGCTTGTTTTAGTTAAAAATATTTTCACCATAAACCCCAGTCACAAGAGGAGTATGAGTGGGCGAATGGACAGTGCCCACGTCCGGGACTCCACACTTGCCATTCTGGCTAAAGAGCTCTTCATAGACTTTCTACCCAAAATTAAGGTATGTTTGTGTAAAGGTATTTCTGACACTTCGCAACTTTAAATATGTTAATTTTACAAGGATTATGGTGCCAAGATGAAGCCAGATGGGAATTAAATAATTTCTTTTGATTGCTCTGGTATTGACTAAAGGGGTTTATTCTACATGTTAGCTTGTTGTAGTTTACTTGAATGTCTAGTGGTTTATTCTAAGCTTTCTGTGGTTTAATATAAACTTGTAGTGATTTATTTTAAACTTGCTGCATTTTACCTTAGCATACAGAGGTTTAATTTACACTTGTTGTGGCTTATTATAGGCTTGTAGTGGTCTAAGCTTGTAGTGCTTCATTGTAAGCCTGATTCATTGTAAGCTTATTGTGGCTTTCTGTGATGTATTTCTCAGTTTGTAGTGGTTTATTCTAGTAAGCTTGTTATTTCAGGAGCCCATGGTCCTCTCAGTGCTGGTGTCCTGTCTGTCCAAGTTTTACAACATCATCAGGGTAACTATGTAGATATTACTTCAAGTTTATAAAATTTTGATTTTAGGCCTATAATCTAAGATTTGTTCTGTATGGTATAAGGATGTAATCGAGATATCATATCTATATACTCAGAGATTTGTCTTTATTGTATTGAAGGATGAAATCAGCTGTGAAATTTCAAGTGATTACCTCCCATTGTGGCCAACAACAGTCAGCAAGTAAGCAGCTTGTGTCAAATCAAAATAGAATTCATATGAAAATAAACATCTAAATATAGTAATAAAATCAAGTTCATATCAATGTAGTCAAACAGATTTCCAATCAAAATGTACACATGCCCTGTCTAAAGAGGGAGTAAATCAGTTGTTGTATAATTTCAGTATCAAGGCCATGAACAAGCCTGGTATTGAGGAGGCGGTGGTCCTACTGATGCAGCATGTCCTACAGGTCAACCCCTCCCAGCCCTCCTGGCTCAGGACACAGGCAGACATACACTTTGGTATAAAAATGGCACATATTAAAAATATATAGCATTCAGGATATTGTACACTTGTCAAATACAAAACTTTTTCTTAAGATCAATATCAAATTGAATGCACATTCAGCTGATAAATTGTTTTGGAAAAATAACCATGTGTTATTGAATATGTACATTTGTATATATAAATTCATGTAGATATTTGTTTTCTTTTGTGATGCTGCCTTCTTACCCCACAATTACATAGACCTAATCTGACATTGTTTTTGACAGCTAATGGACAGTATTCCCCCGCCCTCAAGTTCTACATGGAGGCCGGTGTAGTGGCTTCTGATTTCTTCTCCAGTGCTGTCCCAAAGAGTATATATGATGACCAGGTGATAAAGAAAAAAATCACTGAAATAAGAATAGTATCTCTGGCATTGTGAATTGTGTGTCAATTTTATGTTGTTGTCATTCAGTGTATTTTAATACTTTTAATGATTTTAAGGTTTACAAAAGAATGATCAAATGCTGCTCCTATCTTCAGTGTCACACACAGGTAAGTTATTGTAAAGATAGATGAGCCAGGTAAGAGCCAAGTAAATTAAGAAATACTACAGTACACATCTAAGTAAGTAATATAAAACTTTGTAAACCATTACAGATCCAGTAAGTTTACAAAATAATATATCATGCAGTTGTTCATTTCAAAAATAAGAACAAATGCAGAACATTTCCAGAAATATTCATATTTTTTAAGGAAAATACCTACATGTATGTATTCATTTCAATTTTAGGTGGCCGTTCTGTGTCAGTTTACGGAGGAGGTTGACTATGCTACGTGCTTTAAGGCCCTACAGGAAAGGAACTGTTATGATGCCATGGACACGTACTATTCCTGTATATGGGACATCAGTATTCTAGAGTACTTAGTCCGTATCCTTTATTCTAAATAATCACATATAATGTGTCATGTCATAAAAGAGATGTCAAAAATTTCTATAGAACTACACAGTATTCTTTCTAATTTCTTATTTTATGTTGATATCTAATATACAGTTTAATGTTTTGATCATTGATAAAATAAATGACTAGGAGAGGTTCCTTTAACTGGTGTTTATCAGATTTACATTCTAAACGTGGAGAAATGGAGAAGAAACAGGCAGCAGTAAGTCAAACTTATAGAAATAACTAAACATGTAGCAAAACTAATCTGTTACAAACATTTTAACGTCGATAATAATCAATAACAGAGAGCTGTACAGATGCACAATATAAAGATTGATATACAAGTACATTTATTTATATATACAATGTATGTGTTCAAAATGAGAACGTTTTATAAAAAAAAAATATCTTTTTTAACAATTTATTATTTTTTTAGTAATTTATTATTGAGAAGCAGAAAATTGATATTTTATATGATTGTTACCAATATGAACTAGAGCCGAGCTCGTTGCAAGGCAACGAGTAGGTCTTCCGTTGGAGCTGTGGACAGGAAGTACAGACCTTGGGTCAAGGTTACTGCACTTTCTAATGTGAACAACCTTTCTTCTCAGTATGAGCTTCCAGTGAATCTTAATTACAAAGTCATGCTTAAACATTTTTTTCTCTGTCAGTGACCTTGATTTGCCAGAAAGTCCTTTGATCAGGGTCATGACACAACCTCCAATCATAAGTAATCTATGTTTCAAGAGCCTCCAATGATTTTCACTTACTAGTTCATAGCGTGAAAAAGAAAAGATTTCTTCTGTCAGTGACCTTGATTCTAACAGAATAACCTTGGCTCTTTGTCAAGACAAACCCTCAATCTGAAACAACTTTTATAAATTCATAACCCTGACAGGAGTTTTACAACTTTTCTGTCATTGGCCCTAAATTTGTTAAAATGACCATATTTTAAGTCATCTGAAAACCAGCGGACTATAAGCAACTTGTATCAAGTATGGACTTAAACAAATATAGTCAGAATGAAAAAAAACTGTTTTCTGAGTCAAAATCGTAAAAAAAAACCTTTTTGTCACAAGCAATCTCTGTATCAAGTATGAGCTTACAGATATTCTCGATTACATATAAATGAATGCAACAAAACATTAATTCTTTCTCCAGTGACCTTGAATTTGCCGTACTATTGCCTTGAATAAATACAATGACACATCCTAGGAACACTTGAAATCTTTTTGTCGAGTACAAGCTTCTGGTTTCATTATGTTATAGCCTGACCTTCTGGGAAAGACTTGAAACGCCAGTCAGACATATGGACAGTTAAACAGACCGTTTAATTCCAATTCCATCCACACTACACCCCCCCCCCCCAAAAAAAAATACACAAACACTTTGCAAGGGAAAACTCTAGACATGATTTGAAAAAAAAGTAATCTTTTTTATATCAGGAAGCTTTCATAAATATGGTTTCTCATTCTTGCCCTGAAGTTCGTAAGAATAATACTTAATAAAACGACCCCTTCTTATTTTTTACTAACCGTTTTCTTCATTGTTTTCATTTTTTATCTCCCAAGGTCGCCCGCATAGCGCAGTGATTAGAGCGTCTGTTCTATGGTAGCGAAGTAAGGAGTTGATCCTTACGTCGTGGTTCGAATCCCACTGTGGGACGTGGGGACCTGTCCTTCCGATGAGACCGTATAAAACAAGGTCCTGTGTCGCTTTAGGTGCTGGCACAAAAAAGATCCCTCCCTGCTCAAAGGCCCTAAGTGCCGATTATGAGACAATTAATGTTTAACTATGGTGCCGGTTATGATTTTAACAGTTTAAATTAGGTCATAAAAGTGTGTAATTACATGATAAGTTTGTGATATTCAGTAGCTGCAGATTGTTATATACAAGTTCTTAAATTTTCGATTCCGTACATACGATGCGGGTTTAATACTACTTACATGTATATTGTATAACCTGCTACTGATATTTTTAAAATCACGGAACAAAATTAAAATGTTAGCACACTATACTAATCATTTAAAGGTTTTGAATAAATGATAAAACAAATAAAATTCATTGCTTTAAAATCTTGAATTTTTTTTTCAACTTGACTATTCAACGTGTAATATAAATAGGCATTGTGCAGCACAGAAGTCACTTATGAAGTTTAAACGTGCTGGAGATACTTATCGATGTTTAGTCCATTTCATTGAGTAAAATTCTGAATAGATCCTTATGATTCGGAAGATTTTCTTTAAAATTTAAAACTGAAATAGCCATGGTAAAAATCTGTGATGAACAAAAATGTGTTTGGGAAAATTTGTGTTGAAAACGGATTTATTTGTGTGTTAAAAGCGCAAATTAAGCTTGTGCATTTAAATCAATATTGGTTGAAGTAAAGTAACCGCAGATCGCCAGTCCTTACGCTATGAATCGTCAAAACGAAAGTAAAATTACACATTTAGCTAACGAACTATAAAAATTGAAGACTGATTAATGTACATGTAAAATAAATACCCCAGCGTTTTGTTCTAAAGTCAAACCTAAGATATTTTAAAATATTTTTGAAAGATTCGATTTACTTACAGAAAATAATGTTTTCCGTAAGTTTGTAAAATAAGATTTAACATTCGACCACGCTGTGTAAATTAATGTCAACAAGCGATGGAAAGAATGGTTGGTCGCGTAATTGTAAACAAACACAAAACCAAGATAGCTGTTTCAGATAAACATGTATCACGATCAAATTTAAAACGAAGATAAGCCAACATTATATGAACATATTAATCTCAAATATCCGACAATAATAATTTTCCATTAATTGTGAAATGGTTTTAATACACAATTATTTTGCCTATGACTGCGGGGTCAAAGGTTCGCCGCGGCGTGTCGCTTTAGATTTTCTTGGACGTGTGTAATCGCAAGATTACGCAATGGTCAACACACTTAAAATCTGAGTTCCAGGTGAATGTGAGAATTGCGCAGTCAATAATTTTTGTATTATTAGACTCTTTGAAAGTTCTTTTTAAGAGATCCGGGCGTGTATGGTTTTCGTTCATATTGTTTGTGTTCATATTTTAACGAAGAAAAGATACTCGTGCTTTTTTCTAAAACTCTTTCTCTTGGAAAGATCTTGATTAATAAAAGGAAAATGATGCCATTGAATACTCTGAACGGGAACCAAAGAACACGTTTAGAACCTAATTAAATAAAAGAGATATGATACAGCATTGTAAAATATTTATTACTTACGGCAAGTTTACTTCAATTCTGCGCATAAAGACTACAGAGTTTTCCTTCAATAGCAAGATGAGAACTGTCTAGCTTTCTTTCCTATAATACGTAAGACTCAAACAAAATAATATTTTCATAGGACAGAGATAGTATTAAGATACAATTTTATATATTAAAAAAATGAATTTAACCATTCTGTGTTTTTATTTGTGTATAACTGTGAGTCGCTGGATTACCCGCCGATTGATTCCCGGTGACCGACTTTGCCCCGCGCTATCGAGGGAGGCGTGTTATATAATTGTAAACAAACAAGGTGAATGTAATCGGGAAAACGCTACCTGTTTACCTTGCCTGCTTACGCAATATTCCCGGCATAATCGAACAAAACAGCATTTTCATCAGATCAAAAAGGTGTAAAAGAACAATTTTGTTCGTAAGATCTAGATCGAAATATTTACCGTTTTTGAGTTATAAAGCAAAAACTTTCAAGTTCCATAGAGCCCTAATTAAAGGGGCCAGCCCCTTTTGAATATTATTATATGAAAGCCCTTGCAATTATGCACAACTTTTGTTCATTATGTCTTAACAAAATATTTTTAGTTTTCAAGATAAAAAAGAAAATATGTGTAAATTTTCGTTCTTTTAGGCGTTATAATTTTTTACCCCTACATAGCGCCATTGTTAATACAGAAATCGAAAAACAAAAACCGATGTGCACAACTTCAATCTTTCTGTTACCTAAAATCAGTAAAAATTCTGCTTCAGCTTTTGTGGTCTCTGAGCCTTTATCCGGAAACGAAAGCCTATAAATTTTCGTTTAAAGGGAAATAACTCAAAACCGGAAGTGACTTTTTGAAATTTTAGTCAACATACTGGTAGAGTTTATAAACGTCTATAACCTCTGAAAATTTGAGCGAAATCCGTTGAGAAATGAATGAGATATGAAGCATTAAAGTTGCGGTCTAGGAAGTAGAAGAAAAAAAAAGAATAATAATCTTTACCATCAGAATCAGTAGAAGGTCTTCCGTTGGAAACGGAAGACCTTAATAATTTGAAATGTTTTATTATATTTTTAGTTAAAAGCACTAACTCAGCTGGATCTGAATAGTAGTAACCCCGAGGATATTATACAGAGGGCCGTACAGATGCGCAAGAGGAAGTTTCTCCGAGCCCTGGCCAAGCAGTATCTGTAGGATCCTCAGCTAGCAATAATATCTGTAGCGCAGCTGTAGAGCCCTCAACAAGCAATATCTAACATTCTGAAGACAGCTCTAAATGTAATTCAGGACATTGTCAGAAAGTCATTGATTGTTCACCAGTATTGAAGGGAAAGGAATTATTATTGAGTTGGGTACATGTAGAGAGTTAGATTCAGATTGAGCATGATGTACTTAGGGATTCACATTAATTTTATTGAAAAGGTTCTTGTCTGTGTGAAATGTATATGTATTGAAAACAATGTACAAAAGAGTCATATGTACCAGTCTTCTGTTTCTGTTGGATATTAATGGTCTCAATTTTATACCGTAGAAATATATTTTTGTAATTTTACAAAAAACTTTGCCATCTTACTTTTACATATGTATCAGAAACAATTTTTTTTTGCTGCACACAGTCATTGAACTGAATTTTGATTCTATAGATTGAAACAAGTACAAGATTCTTCAAACCTCTGAGAGCTGTGCTCTTATTTTCCACAGTATTCATTACGTGGATTATAAACAGCATTATGATTTCTTGTAATTCTATGTAATATAGCTAATCATTGCACGTCAGGTGTTCAAATCACAGCACACAACTCCTTGGTGTGTGGTATTCCTCTGTATTGCAATATTTTGTACTGTGGGAAATTAAATCTGTCTATGTGTACATTTTGTTGACTTTTTATTTTCCCCCAAGGATTCCTGTGGAATTCTATAGGCCATGAAAAAGTGGAAGGAAAAATTGAGTAAGATTGATCTTTCTCTACAATCTGAATATGTTGTAATTATTCTGAAGGATTTGTAAATTTTTTGATACATGGGACAGATCAAAATTAAACCGAAACGGAACATATTCTTTTTGTAGGATATTTTATTGATAACGTTGGTAACATGCATTTAACAATAGTATAAAAATGACATTAGTTTGTAAGTTTGAATGGTAAACTTTAAATGAATAAATGGTTAGATGTTTCATATGGTACAGTGTTGAAATGTAAACATCTGTTAAGGTTGTAGCTTTAAAATTTATGTACACATATGTATATTATATCACAGCTGAAACATCCATTTATAATCAGATGTATACTGAGACTCACAAAACATCAATAACACCTCATGGACATTAACATTTTACACATCAAAAATAAAAACAAAAAAGCAAACAAGGATTACAAAAGAGATTCATTATTGAACCACATCATTCCATTACCCCTAATAAAAATTGTATGGAAAGTACATTATGGTTGCGAATGTGAGATATTCATTTTTGTAGATTTCACATTGTTAAGTACCTAGTATCACAGTAATAAGACTTGTTCAAGTTTGTGATGGAGTAGATGAGATGTCGTTGGAGGGAATCCGAGTGTCGTTATTTTCCGCGGGAAATGAATCACGTGACGTATGTTCCGGATGGTGTTGAGTTTCTATTGGTTCCCAACTTACGAAGGAAGAAGAGGGAATGGTTGGTTGACTGATGTGGATATTACTGTATGCTGCAGCAGCTGAAATTAACAAAACATATACATGATATATACAAACATGTCAAAAATCATAATGTTTGAATGTAAATACAACTGAAGTGTGGATAAAACGCACCTGTTCCCATTACTCCTGTGGAGATGGCTGGGATAGGCTGATCCATTCTCGTTCCTTGTCTTGCCCGCCGTCTTTTGCGAATTGCGCGAGCAACCATTACAAATGTTATCACTATAATCACAGCAAGAATTGCCACGGTCACTGCCGCCACGGTGTTTGTAGGGGAACGCTCCCCCTCATCCTTAGGTTGGGGGTATCCCCCGTTTGAGCTGAGGGTAGTTGTCGGAGCGTCCGTCGTTGTTGAGCTTTGATCATTTGCTGAATTGTCATTTGCCATATCACTGAAGAAGTATCTACCTGAAGTTCTAAAGTGTTTTCTTTTCGCATGTCTAATGGTTATTCATATTCTGCATGTATGTCCTTCTTTAAATTCGGTGGTAGACCCATTTCATCTCTTCAACTGTAATAATATCAAATCTGAATTTAAGAAGCAAGACATTTTATGATCCTGTAGCAGGATAACAGGTTTGTCGGAAGGTACAATCTATGTGTAAACTTAAATTTAAAGATTTGTTCGAATTTTCAAGTTAAATTAAGTGCATAAAAAGGAAAAAATATATTAAGAACAAAATTTGAAAATACAACTCCAAATATGTATTAAAATTCAAGGAATTATGTAGAATTCGCAGTACTATAAAACTAGTAATGTATTTTAAAATACTTTTTATCCTTGAACCCGTTGTGTACAGGGGGGGGGGGGGGTCCTGTCCACAAGCACCTAATATGAGTATTTATGCGAAAATGAAAAATATGGCGAGGGTCTTCTCAAGAAACACAGCCAGAAAAAAATAATTTAAAAAATTGTGTTTAAATCACGGCCCCCGCATGGGTAGGGTACTATAAGGGGGTCAACATATTTATCTGGGAATCAATCTGAAAAATATTCTTATGAAGAAAAGCATTGATATTTCGTTCATGTACAGGTATTCTCAGGTAGTTAATTCGAATTCTTTTTTTTCTGAATCAATTTTCTACAGAGTACATATACTAGCTATGGGATCATCCCTATTTATCAGTTTATAGGTACGTTGGATTAAATGGGAATTCATATAATATCAAGAACTAGAGAGCATGACTATTGTTGCTAAATAACACTCCTAGTGGTGTGGTTTCAAGTTTTATTTAATTTAGCCATAGCATTTGGACACTGGGATTAGATTTGAGCTAAAATCGGGGATGAAAAGAAATAATTTTTCTCTTCTTCAAAGCAGTAAAGCTATATTAATGCTATTGAAACGTGTGATGATTCCATCCCAGCTAGGGCAGGTGGGCCACTCTTAAATACGGAATAAATATTGTTTTAAATCTTTTTTTCTGAAGCACGGGTGAGCGTTGGTCCCGCTAGCCTTTTTGTTTGGTATGAAACACAAATATTCATACAACGGATTGTTATTGTTTTTATTTTTTATTTATTTACAAAGAATATTTCCGAGAGTTTGAATATAAATTACATGTAATATGCAGATATCAATTTCGAAATTAAAAAATTGAAAAAAAAATACTTGCCCGAGTTTGTTAAAAAAATATAATAAACCTGATCAAAAAAAATAAACTTTCTTGTATTGTAACCCTTTTTTGTTAACAGGTTAACATTCTTCTTGTGTTGAGATTGACTGGGTTGTAATATGTACACTTGATTTATTCCGACCGAATAATCTTCTTATGAGCTACATGTAAATCGTTGAAAATGAAAGAAAGAAATGTGAACCATGATATTTATTTCTGTACAAGGGGGTCAGATACGAAGGGAATCTCTTACCTGTGTTTTTACCACACCTGTATGGCTAGTGTTTTGCCGGAAGTAGAATTGCCACCTGGCGGACAGGTACACAACAAGATGAAAAGGTAGACAATGGTTGATATTTTATATATATCATGTATTAGTGTATTGAAACAAAAATATCATAAAAATTTTGGGTTTAAAAAGTCAAACGTTCGATTTCTTTAAAGCAACTCATGGAGACAAAAGGATTACATTTTCGATAACAAATAATGTTTATTACTTAGAAATTTTATAAAAAAAAAATAGAGAAAATTTGACTCGATATACCAGATTTAAGGTCATACGAAACGTAGTTTGAATTTTATTGGGTTTTTCCCTGGAGTTGAAGAGTACCATTCAATGAAGGACCTGTGTGCAATATTTTTAATGCCTATATATGGATTTGTACACCTCTTCTAAAACAATTTATTGATGAAAAAAATCTTTAATTAATGTTTTGTAATTTTGTTTATATTAGTTTTTTTTTAATAATTCAAAATTTTTCAAAATTTGATATCTTGTCAAAACCCCCGGTAACGCATGCTAATTTTTTGTCCAAGAACGTGTAATGACCGGTATTATAAGTTTAAATTTAGAATATCTTGAAAAATTGTCAGTAGGTAAGGTACATTGCGTATGTCCATAAAAAGAACAAAAGGTTGAAAGGGGAAGGCATACCCAAGTGACTGTGGTTTATTCATATATATAAGAAAATATAAATTAATTGAGCAAAATGAGAAACTGAAAAATTTTCAGATTCCGTGTGACCTCTGCAGTCGGTTTGTGCATATTTTAATTAATATGCATGGAAGTTCTCTCTCTCTCTCTCTCTCTCTCTCTCTCTCTCTCTCTCTCATCGAATACTGGTATTTCTTGCCAAAAGATATATCTGTCGGTAATTTAAAGAATACTATATTTCATGAACATATAATTACAGATGAAATCATTATAAACATAAACGGTAAAACCCAAGATATAAGTAATTACTGGTATTTTCTATGCATTACCTACGCATCCAACCCACCTCATCTCACCCTAATCTCCTATGAGTGCATGATGAAGGAAATAATACAAATAAAAAAAAAAAAAGAAAGAAAACATCCCATTTTTAAAGCAGCAAAGGCAATGTATATATAGGATTAAATGTATGCGGGTTTTGTTTTATGAATACTCTTATTGATGTAAAATTATTTTAGTATCGGGTACTGGACCCCCCCCCCCAATAAAAGAAAAATTCCCGAACATAACCTTTTGTTTTTGGTTAATATGTTCATTGAAAGACTAATTGCCCTCCACCCCAACCACTAACTCAAACATACCTTTTGATTCCGCATGGTCAAAATCAGGTTTTATGTCTGCCTATTTTGTTTTTTAAAATGTGGTTATGAAAGAAGTGATTACCCCCACCCCTCCCCCGCATACACACAAACATACATACGCACTAGAGGGTTTTTTTCATTTTCAAAAATTGTTTCTCTATCTTTTTTTTTTCCCTACAGATTCAATTTTTCGGACTAAACCTCCTAAGAAGTAAATGACATATGAAATAATTATTTCCTTAATCACATCATATGATCTAAAAGGCAACGAATGTACAATATGGTCATTTTTCACATTTTTTGTTTCCTTTCCGTATTGTCTTAGTCGTTTTTCAATCGGGTTCGGAGTTCAAATAAACAAATATGGCGGTTCAGGGTGAAAACAATCAAGCTACATCCAAAAATGAACATAATACTAGTCCTCCTGAGGGCTTAAAGGAATTTTTGAATACAGAAGTAAGTAAATTGATAGTTGTATTTTACTTGATTCGCAGTATGTGTAGCATCTGTTTTGTATTGGGATTATTTTAGCCTATTTAGTGACGAGACGGTTCTAGACATACACATAACTCACTGTAAACAGTGTGTTTGTAAACTTTCATTGCTCTTGCATCCTCGCAATGCCAGGGGTCCTGCAGGATTCAACACGTTGTCGTTGGGCCCCTTGCATATTTAATTAGATATTTGTGGAGTGAATGAAGACGTCTTTCAGAGACAATACAAATCTTGATTTTTTTCTTATCTCTAAACTAATCACTAGTTTGATTTGTTTCATAAAAAGGATGACAATAATTAACAGTTAAGATGCAATTAAAACACAACTTTATTTTAAGCTTGTATACATTGTTGCAGTTTTCCTGTTGTATGGTTTGTGAGGGGTACTACAGTCACAATTTTGGACAGCCCGTCTGTAGCACCTGCCACCTTTTTCTGTTCTCTTCAGACATTGACATAGAGGATGGACAGCAGGAGGTCTATGCTGAGGTGGTGAGTATCATTCATCTACAATGTTTCAAATAAATACAGCTTAAAAATCATTTTTCTGTGACATTCTGACAGAAAGTGGAAAATAAACAATACATTAAAACAGGGACCTATATACTAGCTAACAGGATAGGCAACTACCGCAAGTCTTGCGATATCTCTTAAGTCACGGGATTTCGTAAGTCAACTTTAATTAAATATATATCTAAAGCTATTGCATATTTGAGACCAAATCCCTTAATTATCTGTCAAAAAATCATTTAAGATTTGTTTTTAGAATGTATTACAGCCTACTCCGGATTTATTGAAATTCAGGGGACCATGCAAATTATTTCAATATATCCGTAATTCAATATAAGCGAAATGGTGAAGCCGCCATTTTTTTCATTACAAGTTCAATCCCGATCTTAAAATAAAGAACAAACCAGAACAAATTAATTTTGTCGTCGTTTACCTATAACAGTGTGCAGATTACTTGGAATATTAGTCCTTGAAAGTTTAAATAAAATTGTTTCTTTCCGTTTCATCGATAAGACAATCTTCAACCTCATTATTATTTCCCGATCGCATTTATTTACGTTTTAGAGAAAAATCACCGATCTCAAACTGTTGAGTACTGCTGAATGCTGCATGTATTTCATCGTAAGTGTACTCGAGTTAATCTCTTAGCTGTTTCAAATTTAGGCTTATCATCAGCCATTAACAGTACGTATTATTTTTTTTTAAACTTAAGTTTTTTTCTAGATGTGGGGGTTACTATATTGCCTTTAGCCTAAATACTTCCGTATTATATTCATGGAAACAAAGAATTTAGCAGTGAATAATTTTATTTCGTAATAGCATGCAGTATAAACACACATAAGGTGAAAACTTAATTATTCACACCTTTGTATATCAACGGGTCAGTCAGGCATAATTTCTGTCACCAACTGTAATGACAGCCTCCAGGGAGTACTTCAATATAACCGTTATGAAAACAACTCATTATCACCTGTGTGGACCGATTAGTGGCTTCAGTATAAGCGATATTTCAATATAGCCGATTTCAATATAACAGTTATTTTGATGCAAAGAATGTGAGAGTCAAAAACTGGGGATTCATTTTTATTTCAAAATAAGCGGAATTTCAAAATAAGCGAGTTCAATATAAGTGGAGTAAGCTGTATACTCCTTATCTTAGTAGTAATTTTGTTCTATGCAAAATCAGCACATGCCCCGATCGGCCATATATCCGAGGAATCGCCGATTTCGGTGTTTGTTTTCTTTATATCTAAATTATATTATTATTATGCTATAAAATTTATTAATAAATCAATTCCAATATATAAAAGGAATAAATGATAATAATCAGAAAACATCCTGTTTCCTTGAAATAAACGTAAACTGAAAAACTTGTAGTGTTGTGCGTGATGTTTTGAGTTGATAGACATGGCGATGAAGGAGTTGCCTGTCCCTTTAGTATATAGGTCCCTAATTATAAGTGAAAAGTTATAAAAATGTAGTATTATGCATACATGTTCTTATATAATGTCATATAGGTTTCTTAATATGGAGCCATTAGAATCCCATTCCTTTTTCAGAAGGATGATTCGGATGCTGACTCTGGTAACGAGGAACCAGGGGTAGAAAGTGATTTCTACACACCCGAAACCAAACGTCCAACACTAAGAGTAAAACCTATACCCCACAAACAAGATAAACTGGCAGAGAGAATTTCTCTCCTGACCATTAGCACTAAACAAGATCATGTTCCAGAAGGATTAGTGGACTCTATTCCTCCAGAGGGTATCATAAACTGATATTTTCTTCATTTTCAACATTAATATAGTGTCACTTTGATTGAAGTTATTGTCACATCTTTGATTATTATTTCCTTGATATATGAAAATGCATAACAGTAGCTGGCACCACAAATTGTTGTGAATAGATGAAATTGTATCAATTCAAATTTGTAGCTGATTTCAGCATTTAGATACTACATATATGATAGTGAAAAGGCATTTTATTAATATGTAAATTTCAAGTATGATTACGTTGTGTGATTTTGTTCTATCTCTCCTCTCTCTTTCATGGTTGTTTGTTTATTTTGTAGTTTTACTGGTTGTGTTTAAGTACCTGGATGATATCTCTCTATGGACTGCAGGCAGAGTTTGTACACGATGGAGACAAATCCTGGACGGGGAAACAACAGATGCGCAGTGGAAGGAGTTCTGTAAACTCAGATGGCCTTTGTTTTATCCCCAGTACCGAGTTAAAAAGTGGAAAATAATCTATACTAAATTGTATGTACTGGTAGAGAAGAAAATCTCTTGAATTATGCAAAATTTGCTCTATTTATTTTTCTTAATTTATTATCAGAAGAAATAATCTGTTTCATTTCATATTTAGATTCCAAAGAGTCTTTATATGTTGTTGTATTAAATTCTTTCTATTATTTCATATTCAAATTGTGAAATCTTTCTATGTTAAGTGTATTAATTATTTATATAGTCATGTACAGGTGCACAATTTCATTACAGGTTAGAAAGTTCTCCTTGCAAGTACTGTCTAGAAAGCATGATGTTACAAGTAAGACATTTTTTTAATTGCATTAACTTATTCCTATTACACCACTGGCAGATAAACCTTTAAACAGACCTACTTTGTTGCGGGTAAAGAAAAAATAAAGAGAGGAGTGGGGGCATTACAACAACAAAAAATATCAAGTTTAACAACAGTGGATCTTTTTGCACATGCAGGAATAAGAATTAACTGTAAAGCAAAGAACTTTTATTTTCAGTCATTTCTGGAGGGTATTACTTAATTGAAAGACTCTGGTGTAAAATCCGTTTGAAAATATGTCAGAAATACAAATTTACAAAACTTAGTATGGTATTTACGACTGCATGAATTTCTGACTACACTTGTTCTGTTAGTAAATAACATAATCTTTTTTAAGCTCATTTTGCTTACAGTGTTTCAAAACTTAAAAAAACAAAGCGGTGAGTAGGTTTGACATTCAGTATTCCAAAACATTAAAAGTGGATGAATGTTGTATTCATATTCAGTTCATAGTTACAAGGGTTGTCAGTCAAGCTTCCACACAATTGTTTTGAACTTCGCAATGTTAGTGCCTTTGTATCAGATGAAAACATCTTTTCCATTTGTCGACGTCAGAACTTTTCAATCAGTGGTGGCCAAACAGCTCAGTTTGTAGATTACTTGACTAGAAACTTGGTTTCATTGTCACATTTTCTCCCTTTTCTGTTATACTTGTCATAACATGCTCAGGAAGAAATGGTGAAAAACCTGCCAGGGAAAATGTCATGGAAGAACTTTTAAGGTAAAAAAGCACCTGACTATTGATTTAGAGGGTCTGAATTTGAATCCTGGCCAGGTTTACTGGACATCAAATTTTTATCCCTCTCCACTTACATGGAAAGTGAATTTCAGACTTTGATCTTGCACCCAGGGCATTTGAAGAAAAATCTAGATTCTAGATATTTCCTTATACAAAATGGAAATAAACCAAATAGGTCATAAATACTTGTAAAAGCATGGTCACTTAATTTCAAAGTCTTCATATTTCAAAAATAGTGGTAAGGTCCTGTAATAACCATTATGTGTTACCTCCTCTCCTGCATGTATCTGAAATTCTGGATAAAAGGACAAGGTAAACTACATTGTAAATAACTTGAGAATATATGTTTTTTTAATTTCATAGAGCACCCCACCCATTGAGGAAAATTCATGGAGACACAGAAGGTTACGGAGTGAACTAAAGACTCTGAAGTCGGACCCCCCAGAGGGTATCAAGGCCACCCCCCTGGATAGACACTGTTGTCACTGGCAGGCCTCCATCACGGGTCCCCAGGGCAGTCCTTATGAAGGGGGCCTCTTTCTTCTGTATTTACAGATCCCACAAAGGTAACAATAATGTGTAAAACATATAATTTACTAGACTTTATAAAGTGTGTCTTAAAATATTGGATCTAACTCAGTCTGTGCTTTATGAACCCGATGATTGCAGATGTCAATTGAAATTTTTATTTGCATACCTAAATCAGAAGCTTGAGTGTGTGGAATGTATTTTCTTTGAGGGCACACATTAATTTTTATTCTGTCATATTGTGGTAAATTCCTAGTTTTAATTTTGTCGTCTTATTTTCAGTTATCCTATGAGACCACCAAAAGTCAGATTCATCACCAAAATATTTCACCCCAACATAAGTCGACATGGAGATGTTGGATTAGACTCGATTCACCACAACTGGAGCTTAGCTCTGACGATATCTAAGGTCCTGATCAGTATCCAGTCCCTGCTGACTGACCCTTACTGTTTTGTGTGTATGGAGCCTGTGATAGGGAGGGTGTACCAGACAGACAGAGAACAATTCAACAGAGTGGCTAGGCTGTGGACTTGGAAATATGCCATGCATGACTTTCTCTTTCCTATGAATATAGATTTAAGTGCTGCGTGATCACTTGTGCTAAATTACTAAAATAAGTGTAATGAATTAAAGTTCTCTTACTTTAAATTTTACATGTGCATGCAATTTCAACTACTTCTTGTGTTAGAACAGCACATGAAACAAGAATTCATTGTTCCCCAGCTTTGAAAAAATGTGGTGACATAATATGATTGATTTGTTCATCCGCCTGTCTATCTATCTGTCTGTCTGTTTTACATTAGAACAGATAGAGCTTTTATTTTTTACAAGTGCAATATGAATGACAATACCTTTCCAAATATACTATGTTTTTAACCCTTTGACCTTGAAGTTGAACTAATTTGTTTAAAAGGTAACATGTAGTAACTTTTAAATGAGAGATGATAGGGTGATCATTTGTCTGTGCATTATCTGTAAATTTTATGGTTTTTTTGACTGGAAGACCTTGATGTGGTAGTATGACCTTTTCGGAAAATTTAAATTTAGCCATAACTTTTGCCAGTAGCTATTCATGCACCTGAACAGAAATGGTTTCATTGACTTGCATGTGCATTACATGCATCAATACTTTCTCATGTGTATAAATACAATGTGATATACATGTACTTTAAAAAGAATTGGCTTGGCTGTCATTCTTGCACAGGATGATCAAGGACTTTGTTATTTTTTCATATGTGCATTATCTGTGATTAGAAATTTTGAATTAGATAACAGTTTATAATATGATACTTTGAAGTTTTGACTGTAACTTTTATTATCATTTC
The DNA here is from genome assembly GCA_003671525.1 of Saccostrea glomerata. Classification (NCBI taxonomy): domain Eukaryota; kingdom Metazoa; phylum Mollusca; class Bivalvia; order Ostreida; family Ostreidae; genus Saccostrea; species Saccostrea glomerata. The sequence continues at coordinate 301,486 of PRKT01000487.1, forward strand.
AAAAATTCATACCCGTTGATAAACAAAGAAGACAGGACAGACAAAACATTTACAGTAGCAATAAATTAAAAATTTGGGGGACCAATTTTTTCAGGATTCTATTGGGTTTTTTTCTTTTTTAAGAATAAATGATAAAGGTATGATAAAGGGGAAAAAAGCCTCCATAAATATTACAAAAAATATTGATGTTAGAAGCAAAACCTGAAATGAAATTTTTCAAAATATTCAAATAGAATATATTAAAACTTTAGAAGTTTTACTGTATTTGTTTAAATAAAAATTGTAATTATTCAAGTTTCAGTGTATGACACAAGGTGATATGAACTGTAGTAAAAATGGAATTTCTAGCAGCTTAGATCCATGAATTTAGACATTAATTTCATTTTTATTTATGTTAGGAAAAAATTCTGTCAGGATTTACATGTATGTGATGCAAGATCATATGTTGTTGGATACATAAGTAGATATTATGTATTTCATTGCTTGCCAGATGAGATTAGCTTAAGATTTAAATAAATGAATGTTATGAGTGTTTCAGAATTTTATCAATGAATAGGACCGTTATTGATTTTGAGGTCAAGGTCATAAGTACTCTGTTTTAACACATTATGTGCTTTACCGGTTGAGCTAAAGGGTTAACCCACTAGCCCAAGCTTGTAGAAAACCGTAAATCATACAGTTCCACAGTGTCCTCTCCAAAGAATAAAATGTCCTCATCTCTTTTGGAGTGCCAATGCCTGTGGAGCAAAGTTCTGGGGGCAATCTCTTTAATCCACCAAAGAATACCTGAGCCCAACATGGACGCCAAATGTTTTATGTACCTCTGCTGGGGATTGAATCCAGGACCTCTGGCATGTCAATCCAGTGCTCTACTAATTGAGCCAAAACACGACGACATTAACTCTGCCCACCAAAAGACTGCCAACTTGCTTTGTGTCAAAATTTACGATCCTCTGCCATAGGTACGTGGACTCTGCACCGGCCACTGAGAAGACGGTCAACTTGATGTGTCTTCTAGTTAAGATGTCTTTTCTTGCAACAGTGTGTGTGTGTCAGTTTCAAGTTCAGCAATATCTAAGGAGAGTTTTGGATGCATATCTCCACAATTGTTTACCATTGCTGTGTATAAAACTTTTAACTGAAGCTGGGTACGGTTGTGAAGGCCTTGAAAATTCGCATAGAATCTCCTGTTGATTGTAGCTGGGTTAGAAGGACTGGGAATCTAAGATTGCGCAAAGTAGACCTGCTGAAAATGGTACCTCAAAGGCAGAAGACTGGGAAAACGAACCTGATTCTCTCGCTCTGCAATAAACAAGTATTTCGTCCTTTCATTAAAATTTCTAATTCCATAAAATTCTTGGCCTGGAATGTCCGTGATATCATACATGTATCATCATCACTATGTTTAGCTGAACTTTTGGCAAAAACAAACTGTGATGTTGCAATAATTACAGAGTATAAATTAAATTCAAGCAGTGTAAATTACTAGTAACTTGACTCCCTAAGTTCAGACTACTGTAGAATCACACAGAGAGAAAAATCCAGTAATGATACTCTAACCGACTTTTGTCGCTTTCTGGGCAAGGGTGGAGTAAGTATAATGTACATTAAAAGCATCCAGGTCTCGAAATTACATGTATTGAAATAAGCTCTTCTCGCATTCTTGGCGAAGAACTCAAGCGCTACAATCTAAAGTCCTTGTTTATTTTTGGTGTTTATCTTACGTCGGATAGCAATACAGTCTCATGTAGACGAGATAAACTTACTTGAAGCATTATATAACCTCTACTCTGCATATGGTGATGTGCTTATTGGGAGAGATTTCGATGCTTATCTTCATACCAAAGACTTAGCGCTGTAATTTGCAAAAATCAAAAGTCTTGAAAGGCTTTAATACTCGAAACGACCTGGCATGTCCCAACATAGACTTCACAGCAACTGGTGCGAACTACAGGTTTAATACGGCACGCACACTTTACATAAGACTACATCATCTGCAGCAAAACTATGTGCAATTACGTCGTAAACTATCATGTTTTTGAAGAGGGTTCTTTCTGCTCTACTTTTGACCATCTGCCTATTTGCATGGAACTACAAACTGACATCAAAACACATGTTCAATGTCAACCACCTGTCTCGCTCCCAGCCTGACATAAAGCAAAGCCATATCAAATACGGGAATACGAAAAATATATTCATTATCAATATTAAATCAAGTAGACTTCCAAATTCTGAAAACTATGGAAGATCTGGACAAGAGTTAAACTCTGTGCTACATTCTGCATCATCGCCGTCTATCCCCAAAGTACAAACCTTTCTTGAGGCCAGAATGGACCCCCAAAGTAAAATCGCTACGCAACACATCTCTGCGAATGATGTGGATAAAAATGACGGTCGCCCACGAGGAATAATACACAACTCTTACAAAAATTACAAACATGCGAAACGAAACTTCCGGAACTAACTCAACGACGAACATGATCGTTAGATGTCTGATGTTTTAAGGATATAGACGAATCATCCGAGTGTGATGTTCGCCTGTTGTAGAAGTTATTCAGACGATTAAAACCACGTCCTCTCGCACTTACACTGTTATTGAGAACAATGATGAACAATTCGATGACCCCCCCTCCGGCTCCTCTCTCACATTTGCAGAGCATTTCTCAGATATTTATAATGCCAAAGAAAATTATCAATCAGACTTCCTCATCTTAATCGAAAACCGTTATAGTGAACTCGAACACATTTCCAGTTAATCAAATGATAGTTTCCCAGGAGGTCCCGCGACCGTTAACGACATACTTTACATCATTCGAAATCTCAAACGCAGAAAAGCGTCTGGTCTTGATCTCGCTCAAAACGACCATTTGATTCGAATACTGTTAACCAACTTTTATTCGCGACTACTTTATTTCGTGATTTACCAGAGATATACTAGTTTGCGATGATTAATTTTCGCGATCAAGCTTTCTTGGATCTGTTGTTAATAAACACATACACACATGTACACTTTAAGGACCGGTTCGCGGCGAGAATTATTCGCGATGAGGCTCTCGCCAACTTCGCGAAAATATTCACGCGAATAAAAGTTGGTTTACAGTATGCAGTAATAACAAAAGTTGTGAAGTGCAGCACCATGTAATTGATTCGAAGAAGAGGTACATTCGTGTCATAAGTGGAAGTCGACCTTATTTGTCAATATGCATCATTCAGGGGATTGATTGTATAAACGTCCCTCTCGAGAATTTTTCACTCATATGGAGATGCCACCACTTGCCAGACTAGAGCTACAAATTTTGTCCTATAATCGGCAATCAGGGCCATTGAGCACTGAGGGATCTTTTTCGTGCCAGCACTTACTGCGGAACTGGACCACGGTTTATACGGTCTCATCAGAAGGACCCACAGTTGGATTCGAACACGCGACAAAAGGATCAACTCCTTACTTCGCAGACGATCTAACCACTGCGCCACGCGGGCGACTCATTCAGGGGACACTTTATAACAATGTGTAATACATTTTCAAATGCCATGCTACTGATATGACAATATCAGAGGTCACTGTAATACTACAAATACACTATCCAAGAGAGATCTTATCTTGATCAATCAGGACAGAAGATCAACATGTTTCAAGGTAGGGTGAACATTCTCAAGTATAGTACATTTTATTAAATATTCGGACTTGCAAATGACATGTTCCTTCATTGTTGCAGATTTATATATAACGGGTTTAATATACTGGACTCTTCTTATTCCTGGTGGAGGTGAGTAAAACCGGAAGTTAAAGTTCCCCATGTTAGACTGATACAGACAAGGATGCTTTTTTTTATATAAAGAATATCTTTCAGAGATTACAAATCGATCCTTTGTGTTACTTTCGTTTTAGATAGTCTGTACTGTCTTTCTTGTACGGAGAGTGTATCTCCCAGACACTGTCATCAGATTCAGAAGTGTGATGTTGGAGAAGTGAGATTTCCATTCTATAAATTATAATTTTTTTCTACAATTTTGTACCATGGACTGATAAATACTAGTATACAATTGTTTGAACTTGTGTTTTAGACTTGTTTCACCCGAAAGTACACCACAATAAACGGAGTGACTGTTTACGACAGCAGCTGTACCCATCAATCTGTGAGTAGTATGGAAAGTTATATCTAACATTAAAGATTAAATTCAAGCTCCAAAGTTATAAAATCAATGGGAAAATACTATATGTAAATTTTCATATGTGATAAATATTGTAAGCATTTTTCATTGAAGAATTTGAGCTGGAATTTTTTTATGTGCCTTATGCAAAAAAGTGAATGTGAATGCAAAAAAGTAGTCCTCTACGCCCATACATTCAAGTACAATCAAGTGGCGTTGTCCGATTTTTAATCTAACTGCCGTATTGGACCCCGAAAATATAATAAGAGGTGTTCATTAAAATATTATTCAGATGAAACACGTATCATAAATGTAGGTATTCTGTAGATGTGTCCAGGCAACATAAGCACGACACCGGCCGCCGACCCTCTTTCTGTCACGAACAATTCAGATTGTGTTGAATGTTGCCAGACGGATGCATGCAATAGTCATGGTTGCGGCTCACAAGGTATGATGTTGCTGTTAATTTCATGCAACTGGAACAAGTACTAGTATTTATCTTCATAACATCATTCTTAAAACAGAGTTGTATCATGTCTGCGGTGTTTTTCCTTTGAAGTCAAGTGTACAATAACTGGAGATACACCGATGGGCGGAGCCAGCAAAAACTGTGCCGTGTAAATAAATTATTGAACACCAAGGCGATTTCATCATTTTAAATAACATGTATATTGAATCTGAATAACAGAATGAATGGGCTTTGAAATATACAAAATGCAAAATTTTTGCAAGCGAAATAAAAGTATTTCACATAAATTACAGTACGTATGTATCCCCAACTACGAAATGATTTTACGGGGCTCTTCAAATATTCAATCCACAAAAACGAGAAATCAAATTCTCGACGTGAATTCCACACAGAAATATATTAAATATCCCACCTATTGTTATATAGACTTAAGCTGTACTGCATCTACAGATGAAGAGTAATAGACCCTGACACAGCGTTTTCGTGAATACGACAGCTCTCGAATATGTCAAATGATCAAGGAGTATCTTTTTTCCTTGATTTTCGAATAACACTTGAATTTACCTTCTTCAACTTCGAATTTTTCTTCTTTGATATCCAAAGGTTTTATTGTGAATTTCATTAACAATCCAGGGGCGGATCCAGCAGGATCCTTGGGGGGGGGGGGGGGGGGGGGTGCTGGGATGCTTCAATCCGACGTCCTTTCTCATGAACACACGCACGTAAAATGTTTATTAAAATACTGACAGGAAGGAGAGATTATCCATGCGGTCACCTAACAAAAACTACATTTTCTATTGGTGTAATTAAAAATCATGCTGAAAATCTGTGACATGACGTTTGATTGGCCATGATACAAGAAAGTTATTGAACATTTATTATGGTGTATCCTGATTTATTTGGACGAAGGGCGGAGACTCGTGCTTCGCACTCGTCACCGCCCTTCGTCCAAATAACTCAGGATACACCATAATAAATATACAATAACTATTACTTTTTCTCACAAACTACTGTATCATAAAAGTGGAACTTATATAATGGCTTCTTTAAACGTGTAAATTTGAATAATTATGTTAATTCAATTCATGTTTCCGTGGGATCATGATTAGAATAGGGCTTTACTAGTGGGATTAAAGTCGAAAACTTTTTACCATTCATGAGATGATTACGATGTGGATAAAAAAGACAAAAGATGGAGGCCAGACCTTATCTATAGAAGAGAACTTCTCAAGCCAAACATGCAGAGAGGATACTTGGTTGTATCTAAAGAGTGTTGGAAAAGGAAACATAAACGCTGTTAAAAACCAAGACGTCTAAGTGACCCTTTGGACGGTTTCTGAAAATTTACCCGAAAATGGTTTTTATTTTCAGATTGAAGCAATGCACTCAACTGATTAAGGTACTCCGATCCTCAGGTCTCGAACGCTAGTAGATTTCTCGCTGCTTTTCTGATTGCTCACCTGACAAAGCTTATTCTTCAATCTTAAAAAAAGTCCAAGAATCTAATTTATCATTCTACCGTTTATCACTTCAGTGATCATTTTTTAATTCAATATCTTTTGCACCAGCAATAATCACTGGTTTATCAACTACGGATCCAACAGCCCTTTACTGCTCGAATGCCGTAAATACCGCACATAAGTTCTTCATCAAGGAATACACGATGAACAGAAATGTTGTTGTGTACATGACTTCTACCTTACACGAGTGCTTAATCCCTTTCCTTTTATCTCTTCAACACTTTCTTATAAAGCAAAAATTATTTTTTACTCAAACATTTTAGATTTCATAATTCATAGGTTTTTAGTATTTATTCCATTCAGATGCCTAAAGATTGCATCCAAAACCAAGTTAAAATGTAAAAGTTTTATACCGGTACATCAAGGTATTGGTATATTATACGCTATATTTTCTTTACAGGACATACATTATTCTAGTAAGCATTGTTTCGATAAAAAAAATATGTAGACAGTTACTTTGTAGGATGTAAAAACATTTAATTTTTACAGGTTTGTCATATTCAAGAAAAAAACGAGTTTGGTGATACTTTTTATACAACGAGCTGCATAAATAAACATGTAAGTCTTAGACAGTTTTTTTTTTATAATCATAAAGATCTGATATTCCTAAACGTTTGTAAAAGTATGGACTCTTTTTTAGGTACATTAAAATAATCTAATAATTTATTATATATATTTATTAACCACTGATTTTAAACTGTTTTGATAAGGAATGTAGTATTGGAAGTGGTTCAATCTTTGGAAAGAGAGCCGAGAAAAGCGTGTGTAACCATTGCTGCTCAACAGACCTCTGTAACAATAAATGTATGTTAATTATTTAATGTGAACTGTTTTGAATGGCGTACTTTTTTATATAGAAATGTGTTTTAATATTCAAGTAATGTGTTGAAAAGTTTTCAACTAATGAATATTTGGGAATGTGAATTTTCCACTTTTTTTACCTTTAGCTCAAGGAAACTCAAAAATAGAAATTTGAAACAATAAACTGAAAAAAGAATTATTTAAAATCTAAATTTCTTTAAATAAAGAATTATATATTCAAAATATTTGCAGGCGGAGAAGGCATTCAGATCAGCACACCGTCTACCATGACAGGTGAGCAGCAAAGTCATGCAGTATTCCAAATTTGATTAAAAAAAATTAAACAGTCTGTTCTTGAAGATGACACATTACTTCCAGCAACCGTCCCGTTTGATTGCTGGGACATCTATCAGGGTGGGTGGACAGAGTCGGGTGTGTACATAATCTTCCCTTGGAGGGACCTGTCGCGTCCTGTGGAGGTGTTCTGTAACATGGAGATCCCTCCCGGAGGATGGACAGTGAGGAAGATTGAACTTGCAGCCTTATTAGCTTCCTCATTTTTCTTCTGATTGACCTGTATAAAACTGGCGTCTATATTTCTTTACATTTACTTTATTCACAGGTGTTTCAGAAACGTTTTGATGGCTCAGTTTCCTTTAACAGAACATGGGCAGAATACCAAAACGGTTTTGGAAGTGCTCAGTCCGAATACTGGCTAGGTATGCTGAACACCTTTGACATGTATGATGTACACTCTGATTCACTCATTTTAAAATAACGGAGAGATATCGATGTCTGTGTAGAAAATCGACAAATTTTATCATTATCAATTAACTGTAGGCAACGAAATTTTACATACCTTGACCAAAAGAAATAACACTAGACTCCACATTATAATTAACTCTACGGAGGGACAATCTTGGTACGAAGATTATGGAACATTTGCTGTAGATGACAAGTCAACATGTTACAGACTTACACTAGGTGGTCCAGCTAATGGAACCGCAGGTAAAGGAAAAAATAAACTAAATGCGCCCCTGGATTTACAATCAAGTAATTTGGTAAATGCAAGTTTTGTCTACTTATCCAGATATGTTCTGGTTTTATATTCATAAGAATTGGGAATTGTATTAATGTAATGCATAGAATGTATTGGGGAAATTCATTGAAAGACTAGATATTATAGTTGCAATGCTTTCTGGAGTTCACATACTTGTACATTTATATTTGCTAATATGAGGCAGAGCGAGTGTGTTCATGTTGTCTACCATAATTACAGTTATAAAGACTGATGCTGTTGATTTCCTCATTGAAATAGGTGATATGATGATGGACAATTTAGGTCTACCACAAGCTAACCTTAGTAATAAGATATTCTATACACCGGATCCTCCCTATAACGACAACCACAACTGTACCGCGCGGCTACACGGCGGCTGGTGGTTCGCGGCGTGTGACCTCGCGTTCCTGAACGGACTCTATGGGAACGTGTCATGGTGGAATCCGTGGCACGGGCGGATAATGCAAGGGGACACCTTCCTAGCCAGTGAAATGTCATTTAACAGACGTCATAAAACACTGTAGCCATACTTTTTCAAAAACTTATCTTTTTGTGTATATTTGATTGTATTTAGGGGCTTAATTGATTTGTTCATTAAATACATGTTTAACCCTTAAACAAAATTTCGGTTAATCGTTTAATCGTCTTGCCTTTATGCGAAACAAAGTAATGCTATCTTTGCTGTAATCTTGCACAATCCCTCTGCAGTAACGTTTATTGTGTGGTTCTGTTTTTAGTCATTGTTTTCATTCCATATTTAAGCATTTGATCAAAAGGCGTTTAAAAGTCCTGTATCTGATGGCTAGGTAAATTGAATAATATAAAGGGAAAGGGCGTCCACAAAACAATCATTTCTCAATAAAAAGACAGACCCTCTACAGAATGTTTATCATGATAAACGTTTGCACCAAAGCCCTTTATTAACGAAAACACTGTGTTGTTTCTTTAAAGAGAAATATTTCAAAATTAAGTTTAAAAAACATTTATTGATTGAAATGCAGATTTAACAAATTTTTATCTTTCAAATGTTGATTCCTTTTCTGTTCTTAAGAATAACATTCACAGGCACTGCATGCATGTAATAAGTTTTATGAACGTATGCGCTATATTTTTCCTATAAAACCCTTAGCTAAAATGAATGTTGGGACGTTCATTATGATACTATTTGGACTTGTTATGGCCATTAGCAGCCAAGTAATGCTTCCATATGTTGTTTTGAAAATTCTATTGAGGAGGCATCTAGTAAAGAAGAAAAACGAGGAAAACAACGATACCCTGCCAACAAATGAGTTTAGTGAAGAACTGGAAAACAATAAAGCAGCCAAAGAGAAGAGGGAAACAAATAGATTATTATTTAACATTATATCCATCAATAGCACCGTGTTCTTTTTCATTTGGATTTACGTCTTCGAGGCTGGAATTGATTTAGTTTCTCAAGCTATCCCGACCTCTTCAACGTTAATCACCGAGTATGGAATTGACTATGGAATTGGGATATTGAATCTGCTGTTTTCAATAACAGGGATTGTTTATTCAGTTTTTCATTTGGTTTTAGAACACTTTGTATCCAATGATAGATACTTTGTGGAAAATTTTTCGAACGAACCAACAGCATTGGACACACTTACCAGTCTAACCTACAGGGAGCCAGTCATCAAATTTACAGTCAGATGCTGGCATTACGAGCACAAAAACAGCATCCTTTCTGCTGTTCACCTTCAGAATCCGGAGATAGACCCAGACGTAGTGAAGGTAGTTGATTACGAGGAGTCCGAGACATTTATTTTTAAACGTTGTGTTGACCAATCCAATGGACTTGATGATCTAGCTTTACCCTCGGAGGGTTTGGTGAGAGTGAATGTTAACCATTTGGTATTGTTTGGAGACCAGAAAACAAAGGACAGTTTCAATAAACAGAAAATTGACTTCTATCATCGAGTGACATCTCGGAGGAAATGGTGTAATCACGAAATGACCACGGAAATCATAATTCCGGGAAATCGAGACGTCATAGCTTCAAACTGGAAAGTGAAGGGATCGTCAGTTTGGTTCAACCAGAAATTTTACTGGCTTTGCGTCATTACTGGCATGAAATGCCTATTTTCACTGATTTGTAGATTAAATATCAAGACTATAGACTTTCAACTTCTCAAAGTAATATATAATGAATGATAAATAAAGAACTAAATGTTTTAATGCAGTCTTGTTTTCTTTGATTATAACTACTGTTTAGTAGTATATTCTAAAAAAGTAAACCGATACCAATGAGCATCTCTGGGACATTAATGAGGGGAAAGGGTGTCAATTTAGTATCAATAATGTTTTCCTTGTCAAAAAATTACATGAAAAGCTTGAAATCTTGCGTGATTATATTTTACTCCAAACAATGTAATTTATATTTAGTAATAAAGAATGATTCAAAGATAAAAGACTATTATACTTTAACGATGTTTACTGAAAAAGACTTTCTGAAGCCATCCATTAATATAAGATCACAATAGATGAGAACTAGGCAAATGATCACTGATAACTTCATATACAACCCCACAGGCGATAGCATGTGATTTACAGGTGCAGATGACAAGCTAATTACCGTATGCATATTTCAATTATCCCGCTTCAAAGAACGGACAGCATATTGCTTTGCTGCTGTCTGTCTTGAGGTCGGTTTGTCCATTACCAGTTTCAGTTCATTTCGTCAGCAGAGATTGCACATATTGCAACGAAATTTAGTATACAAATTTATCATAAAAAATATCTAGGTCAAGTTCTGTTTGGGTACGATTGAACCATTTTTGATAGAGTTATGCCCCTTGGTATTAGAAAATTATATGCAGTTTTCGTTCACTTTCCTTGTAGAGGTTGCACATATTAAAATGAAATTCAGCTATTTTGGATAGAGGTATGCCCCTTAAACAATTTCTAAAACGAGGTAAATTATTGACAAACAAGTTGATGAAACGAGAATTTCAGCAATGCCCTTTAATGTCACCATTTAGTAAGTTCTATGGTCGATACAATGACCTTGTCAGCAAATACAATTTCTCATTGAGTCAAATGCTGACTAACTTTTTTAATACGAATTTTTAGTCCATTATTTATACACTGAATTCACGACGGACGGATTTTTCCGTTATTTCCAGATCATGACAAGGAGCACACGGCGGGTGTGACAGGTCGGCAGGGGATGCTCACTCCTCCATGCTGTCCAACCTTTGATGTTTTGGAGGTCCGTGTTTGCTGTGCTCCTATTTTATATTGTTTTATGGACTTTTGATTTTGAATACTGTTCGTTATCTCAATATGTTTCACTTAGAAACATTCGACTTACTTATCTAGCAGTTTCTGTTCATTTTCTTTACAGAGAACTATCTCTTGTTTTTGATAACTTTTAAAAAATATATCGTTCGATCGAGTACCCGGTTTACTTTACTCCAAAAGGTCGTGGACAAAAGCAAGCTTATTAGGTAGTTATATGTACATTTATATCAAGTGTATTCATATTCAGCGATGATTAAATAAAATTTATCTTCGTTTTAATATTTCTTTTCGTAAATGACCTTTCTATTAAAAAATATTCATGAATTTAAAGTAAAATGACAAATATTGTTTCTTATTTAAGGAAATATTTTTTTTAATGATATGTTTAATAAAATATTTATATCCAGCATTCATTAACAACATTAAGTTCTGTTGTGGTATACCTTCTTGATTTTTCAGAAATCGAAGGATTTTTTTCATTTATTTCTCCCTTAAGCACCGTTTCAAAAATATCTGTTTTGAAGGGATGAAAGGATATACATGTATCATGTGTATGCAATTAGTTTTAACAGTTTACGTGTTATTTGACATAATGGATTATTTTACAAGTGTGTATCAGATGGGACGAATTTCATTTATGCACGTAATGTAAATTAAACTTTGAACCTGATCTTTTTCCTGACCTCGAATTATATATCGAGGTTAAATGTTTACAGTGATGAAGGAGAAACACTCAAAATGTTAAGTTACTAAGATGTCTCTTAAGCATGCGAGAACATCCTGATTAATTTTAAGGGTAATACTTGAAAGAAATTGTGTTTTTATTATGGTCAATAGACCTCGGAAAATAATCTTCATGTGGATGTATTTTAATAACAAAGAAGCAATAACTTGTATTTCAATGAGACATTTGATGCTTTACTCGTATTTAATTTCAGGTTTTTTCACAAACGAAATAAAACGTTGAGTCGCACCTGTTGTCATTCCACTGCCCTCTTCTGTTGAAGCCTTTGGAGAAGTCGACACAGTCTTCTTTCTTCCGATAATCATTAGGTTCCCCTGTGTTCCAGTCCTTAAAACTTAGGGGACTTCCGGTCGACGCCCAAACAAACCGTCCCTCAGTTACTTCATCTATACCACCAGTCCAGTAGATATCTGTAATGAAAAAAGAATAAAAATTATAATTCGAGTGGATAAAGTCTTTGTTTTGAAATACGATAAGTCAGATTTTTAAAAATACCATTCGTGTTGATGAGTGTTTGCTTCAGAAAATCATTTTCGTCCTTTGTTTCTATCTCGACTAATTTAGCTCCATATCGTAAACATTTAATCTAGAAATGAAATGTTAATATTACTGTCATTTTAATGAAGATCTTGCATTTAACTGACTTTTTCTAAAAGACTATTAGCCATCACACAAAAGAAAAAATTAAATATACTTACACCGGCATCATCCCAAGACTTTTTCTGTTTAATAACAATGTAACAAGATGATCCAAACGATGACCAGTCTGACGGACACGCTTTTGGGGGCTTGTCTGCATAAAATTATTGTCTTAGTCTTTACAATGACAAAAAATAACTGGTACTTTATTATTTTTTTTTTTTGAAAATTTCCAATTTCACTTGATTTTAAATTAAATTCAATTTCCTGTTAATATGCATGTAATAAGATAATATAATTTATGAGTATTTAAGTTCTGCGCTGAAAGGTTTGGAAATTTGTCTGCAATAATTCAAACTTTTTTCAATAAAAACTTTAAAAAATGAAGTTGAATTTACCTTTGTTTATAGTGCTCATATTGTTCTTGAGTTTTGTCAGTTCACTTTGCATTCCTTCTACTATTTCTAGTAGTTTTGTATCTTGCTCTATAAAAATGATGTAGCATGATAAATGTTCGACGAGATGATTTTAGGTTTTCCATGGTTGGCTCTTTCCTTATGAGCCCATAGAATGGGACGTTAATTGGTGCCTCGTATCAAGAATAACAACCTCCCTTGGCACGCTGATTTTCAAAAAGAGTTGGCTTATTTGGGGCCGCTAGAGAAACACCAAAAAATTTCAAAACTGTTCTACAGAATCTAAGTTTCCCCCGCCGAAATACGGCTGACATATTGCCAACTCGGCGTAAAAAAACAGTCGATCAATTATCTTTCCTTATTATATAGTAATAATCCGCTAGCCCCTGCAGAGGTATTTCATTTCCAAGCATATTCGATAATGAAGGGATTGCTCCGAGCACGAACAATATTTAAACTGAGACAGGTTACTGCCAGTCAAATTGATGTTACGGGGATTTAAATAACATTCAATCAGCATTTTTATATTCTATCTTGAGTTCGCTATATAATGACCTTGTCAGTAACCATGAATTTTAGTTTGATCGTATTTTACAAATTGTTTGCGTTAACTCGACTATAACAAGGAACACACAGCGGTTGTTACAAGTCGACAGCAGAAGCTCATTTTTCCATGCCACCTAATGCACCTCTTATAGATTATTAATAAGAGGTCCGTGTTTGTTCTGTTCCTATTTTGTAGACCTTTAAGATTCCTTATGATTCGTTTGTTCAAATTTCCTTATGATTAATACATGTATGATTTAGGTATTCCTTTTTTCGATTATTGTGTTCAAATGTTAATTATAAATAAAGCAAACTTACCCTTGTTGTTGGAAATGTCCCTTTTCATTTGCAAGGATTCAGCATTCACAAAATCTAATTTCGTGGACAAATTTTGCTGATATTCTACAAATATATCAAGACAATATCAGTTATCTTGAAGATAGTTTAAGTAAGTTTGGTATCAAGATCTTTAATTTGTTAAAAATGTAAGTATGTGCAGAAAAATGGGCTTAACAGAAATAGACGGAGGATAAAAATTCACTTAATACAGTGTAATACAAAGATGGATTTGTTTAAAAGATGTATAAACTATGAAGCTTGTTGTAGGCTTTAATGGTAAGAAAAACAGGCCTGCTCTCAGCTTAAACTTTTAAAGCTATTTTCGTTTTAAAACCGTTCAAATAAAAACAAATTTTTATCTTCAGCATGCCAGCATGCCAGCCAAGAAAAACGTCTTAAATTGACCCTCATTTTTTAAAAATATAAAACCCGTCTTTTATGAGACATTTTAAAAATTTGACATTAGAGGAAAATATTAACCGGATATTAAGTAATTATTCTGATTATTTATCTTTCAATTTTAAAAGTTTATTTTTATATTTTTACAGGTATGGTATGTTTCTTACCTCCCATTGTCTGGACAAGTATATTTGTGTTTTGTATTTTCTCCGAGTTGTTTGCCAGAGTGGACGTAACATTGAATGTTAAATTACTAATTCTTCTAAAAATTTCACTTGTTTTGACTTGAATCATTTCCTCAAGCTCTTCTTTCAATTCACTTGAAGATTTATTCAGTGTCTTTGCCAACTGTGTTTCCAAGTCTGAATCAAAGATTCGTAATTCCTGAATTTTATTGAAGATGGTCGATACATTGTGAACCAGAACTTGCTGATTTCTGAACTGATCAAGATGAACCGTCAGTATATTATTGATAACACCACTTTGATTTACTAATCTCTCCTCTAACAGGGAAAGCTGTTCTAAAGCTCTATTAGTTCGATTCTTTTCCTTGCCATAAGTAATAGACAAATTCTGTAACTCACGTTTGAACGCCATTTTATCAAAGTACAATAAGGCTTGTGTTTCCTTTAAATTAACCGTGATGTTTGCCTTGATTTCACATACTGCATCAGCTAACCTTCTTTGGTGTTCATCAAAAGCATCCACTGTCGATGCGACTTTTTTGAAATCTCTAACCCAACTCGATTTCAAATCATATATTTTAGAGTTTATTGTTTTCTCGAGGACTTCAAATCCTTTAAAAAACATATTGTGAACAATATCGTTCACATCAACTGAGGTCCCGGTGTGATATATTTCCACTGAGCTCGAATATAAAGGTTGTGCCTTCGTAAAGGTTAGTGCTAAAATGAGACCAATGACTGACCAGGGCATCTTTAAAGCCATGAGAATATGAATAAAATTTTACCCGAATCGCAGTATGTTAGACCTGTTTTCACGAGTTGAGTGTTGAATGTATTTGAAATCCGAAGTATTTATATGTATGCAAGCCTTGAACTTCTTGCACTTTTGAGAAACTCTTCCGAAATTCCGGTTTCTTAGTATTTCACTCTGTGTTTTTGTGTTGAGAGCATCAAACAAATTTTCCAAAAGTCTTTCACTTTTACTTTTCTTTTTCATTTGATGTTCATTGAATTCTAACATATTCTTATTGTTAAATATCTTAAAGGAAGGTGCTGCCTTGGAAAACGAGGAACCCATCCCTCCCCATCCCACGTTAAAATAAAATTGACGACTCTTTTATTTACTCAGTAACTCACAATGCGTGTAATTCTATTTTAAAACACTTCTTCCTTTTGACTATATTATATATGTTGTATAATGCCTATAATAGAAAAAAATATGTACATTTCAGGTAATGCCGGTATATAATATATTTTGAATGTTATGACTGAATATGTCTTATGAAATTTCTTTCTCAAGAACTGATAAGAAACATGTTACACTGTAGTTGTATTTTCCTTTGTTTTTATGACTTCTTAACTTTGTTTGTCTTGTGGAAGGGACAGGTTGTCCCGACAATTTGACAATTTTTATTGTTCGTGTTGTTGGTCATTTGTAGTGCGTTATATAAATTTCCATCCATGACCTATATTACAAAATAGCCCGTGTTTAAAGTGGAGCTGAGAGTGAAGCGACTGAGAAGCACGTAGAGTGCTCTTGATATGATACATATATTGAACCTAGTAAGTATAATATACTGAAAGTAAAAAGAAACGCAGTGTAACATAATATGCTTTTTACTCGTATGATCGAAAATTACAAAAAACAAGAGGCCCATGGGCCACACCGCTCACCTGAGAAGCTTTGACCATTCTGTTCTTTACCAGATTCCCCCCTTGATATACATAATGCATCGCCACCCTACCCCACTGATCATAATTTAGACATTTTGAAATATACACTACCCCATGATCCTTCCATGGGCACATATGTTTCAGCTTTTTTGGCCCAGTGGTTCTCGAGAAGAAGATTTTCAAAGATTTTTCCTATATATTTCTATGTAAAACTTTGATTCCCCATTAATGGCCCCGCCCTTCCCCCGGGGGTCATGATTCCTACAATTTAGAATTTACACTACCCCAGAATGCTTCCACATAAGCTTCACTTTTTCTGGCCCAGTGGTTCTTGAGAGGAAGATTTTCAAAGATTTTTCCTATATATTTCTATTTTAAAATTTGATTCCCCATTGTGGCCCCTCCCTTCCACCGGGTGTCATTATTTGAACAATTTAGAATCTACACTATACCAGGATGCTTCCACATAAGTTTCAGCTTTTCTGGCCCAGTGGTTCTTGAGAAGAAGATTTTCAAAGATTTTTCCTATATATTTCTATATAAAACTTTGATTCCCCATTGTGGCCCCGCCCTTCAACCGGGGGTCATGATTTGAACAATTTAGAATTTACACTACACCAGCATGCTTCGACATAAGTTTCAGCTTTTCTGGCCCAGTGGTTCTTGAGAAGAAGATTTTCAAAGATTTTTCCTATATATTTCTATATAAAACTTTGATTCCCCATTGTGGCCCCGCCCTTCCCCCGGGGGTCATGATTTGAACAATTTAGAATCTACACTACACTAGGATGCTTCCACATAAGTTTCAGCTTTACTGGCCCAGTGGTTCTTGAAAAGAAGATTTTTTAATGACCCAACCCTATTTTTCTCTTTTCTTGATTATCTCTCCTTGCGAGGAAATATGTCCCTTCATTTTAACAATTTAAATTGCCCTTTACCCAAGGATGCTTTGTACCAAGTTTGGTCAAAATTGGTCCAGTGGTTCTTGAGAAGAAGTCGAAAATGTGAAAAGTTTACAGACGGACAGACAGACGGACGGACGGACGACGGACAAAATGTGATCAGAAAAGCTCACTTGAGCCTTCGGCTCAGGTGAGCTAAAAACTGGTCAGATGAGAATCTTGGTTACTACGCACTAAACTCAGTGTTCAGAATTCAAGAAACTGCTTAAAAGCAAAAAACACATGCAACTTGATGACGACAAGATTATCAACGATCTACTTGTACTATGAAATATATGGAGATAACGATACAGCATTCAAACTCAAAAGTCCACTAAACAATACAAAATAGGAGCAGAGAAAACACGGACCTCCAAGACATCATGATTCCACTGTCTGTTTGCCTCTATGATCAATAAAGTCTTCATGTTATACCATGAACTGAGCAAATTTTCTTATGTTGGGGACAATTTCAGGGCTTCTTTATATTGTCTTGTCATTAGTGTGTTATTATATATACATGTACCACTTTTTTATTGCTGCTAATTTAAAAACAAGAAATCATAAATTAAATTAAGATGAGTCAAAACATACCTCTTTATTATCCCCATGCAGTTTTAAAATACGTAGAAGTATGTATGAGATCTGGAACATTTGCTGTGATGACAAGCTGTCTGTTCTTAGAGCTACAGACAGGTGTTGAGTCAGATTCCATGGAGGAGTAAAATTCCATGATAACTTAAATATTGTTTTTTTGAGCAGACATGTACAAAATCTGTCAATTCCTATGTTAATGTACATGTTCCTGCAGTGATAACTCTACTCGTGTTTCTTTAAGATTTTTACTCTGAAATGTTGAGTCAAGAGATTCCACTGTCTGTTTGCCTCTATGATCAATATAGTCTTCATCCCATGAACTGAGCAAATTTTCTTGTGTGGGGGACAATTTCAGGGCTTCTTGATATTGTCCTGTTAATAGTTTGTAATTTTCAAAATGGACATAATAATGAACATGACTATTAATGCTATATTCAGGGAAATTTTCAACCCCCTTTTATTTCTGCCCCTTTCCAGCTCTTCATGGTTGGGCAAATTTAAGATGGAGGAATTCAATTTGAAAGATAACAGCATAATTTCTTAAATGTAACTATGACTGGGCAAATTTAAAATGGGGCAAAATTGTTCACAAGTGCAAACGGCTGAAAGTAATACAGAGCGGAAATATCCTTAATACAGTAATAGGTCCACTTTCTTTCCCAGGAAAAACAAAAGTAATTGCCTGTAATTAAAAATGCCTTTAGTATATTGGATGTTTTAGGTAAACTGTCTATACTTTTCCATATTTTTAATACAATGTTTGCTGTGATGAATCTCTCTCTGAGTAATATTGACAGCTGTTGAGTTTAGATTCCATGGAGGAGTGAATTCAGTGATCTAGAATCAAGTCATTCTCTGAGCAGACTGTGTCTTCTTAACAAGACATGTATCTGCGATGATGACTATTCTGTCCGTTCTGATATATTTTACTCTGAAATGTTGAGTCTTAAACTTACACTGTCTGCAAATCAGAGAGACTGTGATATACATTAGTTTGCTGAGCAAATGATCATAAAGTTCTTTAGAGTATCAGCTCTATAAGTTTAAGTCATTCAACAGAAGTTTATATTTGTTTTCAGTGGAAAGTTCCGAAGGAGATGCATCAGATTATTTACAATCTTCCCCCGAGTGTAGAGCAGGCTTATGTGTACCTTCTTATTGGGAAAGCCTGTCACTGTATTGATGTCAGGGTAGGTAACTCAGTCTGCTAATGTATTGGTGGATAGGTAACTCTCTGAATTTACTATTCCATTTTAATTTCATAATATTATATTTCTAATTTTTTAGATTTAATTTTCATCAATCTACAAATTCACTTGTTGCATAAACTAATTTATCCTCAGTGGGGTATTCATGGATTTCTAGTTTTTATATAAATGTGAATTGTTGTTATGCCCCCCTTGGAAGAAGGGAGGGCATATTGCTTTGCTGCTGTCCGTCGGTCTGTCTGTCGGTCCATTTAGTTTCCGTTCATTTTCTTCACAACCGTTGCACATACTGAATTGTTGCAATATGTGCAATCTCTGCTGACGAAATGAACTGAAACTGGTAATGGACAAACCGACCTCAAGACAGACAGCAGCAAAGCAATATGCTGTCCGTTCTTTGAAGCGGGATAATTGAAATATGCATACGGTAATTAGCTTGTCATCTGCACCTGTAAATCACATGCTATCGCCTGTGGGGTTGTATATGAAGTTATCAGTGATCATTTGCCTAGTTCTCATCTATTGTGATCTTATATTAATGGATGGCTTCAGAAAGTCTTTTTCAGTAAACATCGTTAAAGTATAATAGTCTTTTATCTTTGAATCATTCTTTATTACTAAATATAAATTACATTGTTTGGAGTAAAATATAATCACGCAAGATTTCAAGCTTTTCATGTAATTTTTTGACAAGGAAAACATTATTGATACTAAATTGACACCCTTTCCCCTCATTAATGTCCCAGAGATGCTCATTGGTATCGGTTTACTTTTTTAGAATATACTACTAAACAGTAGTTATAATCAAAGAAAACAAGACTGCATTAAAACATTTAGTTCTTTATTTATCATTCATTATATATTACTTTGAGAAGTTGAAAGTCTATAGTCTTGATATTTAATCTACAAATCAGTGAAAATAGGCATTTCATGCCAGTAATGACGCAAAGCCAGTAAAATTTCTGGTTGAACCAAACTGACGATCCCTTCACTTTCCAGTTTGAAGCTATGACGTCTCGATTTCCCGGAATTATGATTTCCGTGGTCATTTCGTGATTACACCATTTCCTCCGAGATGTCACTCGATGATAGAAGTCAATTTTCTGTTCATTGAAACTGTCCTTTGTTTTCTGGTCTCCAAACAATACCAAATGGTTAACATTCACTCTCACCAAACCCTCCGAGGGTAAAGCTAGATCATCAAGTCCATTGGATTGGTCAACACAACGTTTAAAAATAAATGTCTCGGACTCCTCGTAATCAACTACCTTCACTACGTCTGGGTCTATCTCCGGATTCTGAAGGTGAACAGCAGAAAGGATGCTGTTTTTGTGCTCGTAATGCCAGCATCTGACTGTAAATTTGATGACTGGCTCCCTGTAGGTTAGACTGGTAAGTGTGTCCAATGCTGTTGGTTCGTTCGAAAAATTTTCCACAAAGTATCTATCATTGGATACAAAGTGTTCTAAAACCAAATGAAAAACTGAATAAACAATCCCTGTTATTGAAAACAGCAGATTCAATATCCCAATTCCATAGTCAATTCCATACTCGGTGATTAACGTTGAAGAGGTCGGGATAGCTTGAGAAACTAAATCAATTCCAGCCTCGAAGACGTAAATCCAAATGAAAAAGAACACGGTGCTATTGATGGATATAATGTTAAATAATAATCTATTTGTTTCCCTCTTCTCTTTGGCTGCTTTATTGTTTTCCAGTTCTTCACTAAACTCATTTGTTGGCAGGGTATCGTTGTTTTCCTCGTTTTTCTTCTTTACTAGATGCCTCCTCAATAGAATTTTCAAAACAACATATGGAAGCATTACTTGGCTGCTAATGGCCATAACAAGTCCAAATAGTATCATAATGAACTTCCCAACATTCATTTTAGCTAAGGGTTTTATAGGAAAAATATAGCGCATACGTTCATAAAACTTATTACATGCATGCAGTGCCTGTGAATGTTATTCTTTCAATGGAATGTCTAATGTTCTTTGTATCTGCTCAATTTCAACATTCATGGAATTGTATAGTACCCTAATAATAATAATTTTTAAAAACCTACACATACCAAGGGGTATTATGAAACAGAAAAAAATTGATTAATTTTCATAAGCTTTCATCTTTCTCTCTAGAATGCCTGGAAAAGGTCCAAAGAATTTTCCTTGTCTACTGTGTAGAAAGAGGACAAAACAGCATGAGAGAAGAAAAATTACCGAGCCTGGGCGTAGATATCTTGAAAAAAACTTTTTTGTTACTGTCAACAATCAGGACACATTGTGTAATAAATGTAGACATAAATACTACGCATGTACTCCTGGTAAGGAACAGCAAGCAAATCAAAAGCAACAAAACAATACTCCTGACAACAAAGATGATTCTGATTACTTTCCTACCCCAAAGCGCCCCAAGTCTAGAGCCATAGCCAGTCCACCATCAGTTACTCTGGCCATACCATCAACGTTTAAGAGCCATTCGTCCTGCTTCCTGTGCAAACGCCGAGGGCCAAAACTTGTTGTCGTTTCATCAAAAGCTCGATATGATGTCTTCATGAAGCATGAAATCATTATTCCAGCTGGAAGTCGATGCTGTCCAAACCACTTATATGAGGACAATTTTGTTTCCGATTTGACCATTGTCGACACCAAGGAGAACACCTCTGTTAATAGGACCACTATTCTGGATATACTCAAACGCCTGAGGAGTGCAGCATTGCAGAGTAAAACGTCGCGGATTAATTTCGATTGCTCTTCCACACTTACAGAAAGTGATTACTTAAACTTAACAGGGGTATGTAAAAACACATTCGATGACCTTCATTCCTACATTGAAGAAAAGGTCAGAAACACACCTGCAAGAAGTTCAAGAACATCTCTAGGAATTTGCTTGTTCAAATTGAAATCAGGAATTTCCAACAATGTGTTATCCACTATTTTTAACATTTCAAAGTCCAGTTTACGGAGAGGTATTTCGTCAGTCCGTCAAGCATTGTTAACTTCATTCGTTCCACAGAACTTGGATCTTCAGCAAATATCTCGAGATGACGTCATCAGGTGCCACACTAGGCCACTTGCCCAGACTCTCTTTGGAACACTTGGCGAATCTGAGATGATCCTGGTTCTGGATGGAACATATATTTTCATACAGAAAAGCAAAAACTTTCACTTTCAAAGACGATCGTATAGTATTCATAAAGGGCGGCCATTAGTTAAAGCTATGGTAGTAGTTACAACCACGGATAGTACGTAACTGTTGTTGGGCCATACTTGTCAGACAGTAAAAACAGCAATGCTGCTATTTTAACGCACATGCTAAAAAATAATGTACAGGATATCAAGAACTGGGTACACGAAAACGATATATTCGTCGTAGACAGGGGCTTTAGGGACGCCGTGGGAATTTTGGATGAGATGGGCATCAAAGCTGAAATTCCGTGCTTTGCTAAAAAGGGTAGCAAGCAACTCTCCACAGAAGAAGCAAACTCAAGTCGACTTGTGACCAAGGTGTGTGATGATTAGAATTATATAATAATCATAGATAATCTCATATTCAATGTGCATTCTGATTTCTAAGTTATTTGATTCATGTCATTTAATGTACTTTAAAACAGGCTTTCTGTAATATTTCTAGGTGAGGTGGGTGGTGGAATCACCAAACGCCCGAATTAAAAGATGGAGATATCTTGACCATGTTTTACCAACAAATCAGGTGCCGTTTGTGGGAGACTACATTAGAATAATATGTGCAATTTCTAATAAATATTTCCCTCCATTATCTACAGGTACATGTACTTTAAAATTGTTAGCCTATCCCAGTTAATTTGCTATCATATTTCAGTGACGGGTTTATGAAATTTCTAGTTTTAAAGATTACATGTACATATATTAATTGAAGGATTCATAAATGGTTTTATTTATTCTGTTATAGCTCAAGAGGATGACATGGCGGTTGCTGCGAAGATGAAGTATCTCAGCACTGGGGTGAATTTACTGAAGGAAAGGGTAGAAAACGAGAAGCTTGACAAAAGGACTGTTATTTGGAGAGAAGTGCAATTACTGGATTTAGACTTTCCCAGGCTATCAGAAGAACGATTAAGAGAGTTAACCTGTGGAATTTACCAG
>PRKT01000487.1:325598-349706 GCA_003671525.1 Saccostrea glomerata
ATGATATTAAAAAAAGGAAAACAGTTATGAAAAGCATATGTTCTCTCCTATTTGTGGTGAAAATTTCATTGAAATCTTGGCTGGTGCCGTATTTGGACCTTCGTGGCTCTTGTTCTTTTCATGCGAGAGTTTACTCTTATGCGATAGTAAAGCGTCCGGCGTCCGTTCGTCTGTCTGTCCGTCTTCCTGTCTGTAAACAATCTTTCAAAATGCTACTCCTCCTACAGTTTTCGTCTGATTTCAATATAACTAGGTTCACAAGTAGACTACAGTAAGGTTCATAATTCTGTATATCGGTTTTTGATTTCGATGAACATTATTGCCTGGGTCACTAAAAATATAAATTGCTTTTAAATACTCTCAAAATGCTACTCCAAATACAGTTTTAGTCTGTTTATAATATAATGTGGCATGCATAAAAAACTTATAATCAAGGATCATCATTCTATTTATTGCTGTTGTAAAGTTTCAATTCCCAACTGCTTAAGCAGTTAGTACTTTTCTCTTCCTTTGCTATAAGTACAAACCAGTAAGTTTGATACAAAGGAGTGAATGATATGGAGATGACAATCAGTACTTAATATCTAAGTCCATAAAAAAATATAAAATAGGAGCAGAGCAAACACGGACCTCTATAATGAATATAAATCGCGAACATACAAATGAAAATGTATGGGAGTCGATTCGACAGTTTTAGCTTGCATGTAGGTATTGTGCTAAAGCATGCTCAATTTCCCCCTCATTTCTTAAAACTAAATATCACATACAAAATAAACAATGCGTACATGGGATAAATTACACATCACAGTAAAAGTGGTACATGTCAACCCTAATGTATAAATAGCTCCACTGACAAATTACATTCCTATTTTTTGCACATAAAAAATTCAATAGATTTTGTATGGCAATAGGTAAAAAAAAGATACATCACCATAATCAAAACACGCCCACAATGACAATGACCCCACTAAATAAATGAAAAACAAGTTCTGAAGTTCTTATTTAAATGTGGTTTGTTGTTTTTTACCTAATGCCTTATTTCGATTAGCGGTACCAAATTCAAGGCATTTTGATTTCAATAATTATTAGGAAGTATAATAACCAAAGCCTCTGTTGATTCCTTGTGTTGATTTTTACTTTGGATTTCATATCTATGACAAGCCTATTTTTTTTTTAAATGTTTGTTTTAAATCGAACCAAAACTAAAATTGGTATTCAAACATACAAACGGCCAACATAACAGGACGGAAATTGTACTGAACTTCGCCTCGTACGAGATCTGACACCTAGAGACAATATTATAGAACATAAGAAACTTGAATACGTATTGTAAAAGGGTCTGCATTTCAGGAACTTAAATTTCTTAAGCTTTGATATTTAAACAAATGATTTATAAAAAGAGCTTGAGTATGAAGGCAGGCATCAAAAGATTCTGCATCTACATCTTAAATACAAAAAGTTGAGTATTTACTACTTTGCAAGCTTCATTTTTTGTATAAAAAATCTGAGTTAAGTTAAAAACAAACTGCGTACAACTATAAATAATAAGTTTAATTGAGGTTTATTAATAATTTGTGTAATTGATGCTTTGTCCGTCTATTTCAGTTTGATTGACGTTTTTTATAGGTTTTCTCAGTACAACTCGTTATAAATCACACTATTATTAAAGCTTGGCTGTGATATAAATAACAATGTTGAGAATAATTTCATGTTGAATGTTAAACATAATCAAAATCTGATTTATAGTCAAAAGAAATTAACATTATAATATTAATAATCAATTGTTTTAGGATTTTATTTTATAAAGTTCAGGTTAAAGTAGGTTTAAGGGTTTTTTTATGAAAGATACACATCTTTCTTTATTTGGGTTTTGTTTTGGTTTTCTTTGTATTTTGTTTTGTTTTTGTTTTTATCAATAGGAATTTAAAATGCTGTAAACACAACCTGTAAGCTACAATCATTTTTCCCATTTTAACAGTTGGTTGGAATTTCAAAATATAAAAGATAAAAACGTTTAATGTCCGTGTGAACAACTAAACATGACACGTTAAAACGGATTTTACATATCAAGTATTCATTGCTGATTGGATCAGAGAATGGAGTTATTTCGCAAGTATATTATATTAATTTATTATCTATTTAAATTCTTTCATAATTTCCCTAAATATTCAAACAAAATATTGTATTTTTAACATTTAAATAACAATAGGGCGTAAATATTAGGTTTTTGACGCCAATTTCTGTCTATTTTACGAATTCGAAATCTTTTTTGCAAGTCGTCAGAATTATGAATAATAAAAATGGTATTTACAAATCGCGTGCAGTCCTTTTGGTACAGTTTGGAGATAAGATAAACTTGGCGATTCTTCTTAAGTTTGTGGTTAATAATCAAGGTATATTAATTAAGTACAAACACTTTAAGATGATGTAATGATACACTTTTTGTGGGGTTTACTCAATCTGTAATTCGTCATTATAACAGTACATGCAAATTTGGTAATATATTATTTTACTTGAATATTGCACTTTAAAAATATTTATCAAAACTAATACGAAATTTATCAACTCATGTTTGGAAGCATAGTTTCTAGTCACTCATACTTAAACGCAAATTCAAATTTATTAAGGGAAAAAAGCAATTTCATTACCGAAGGAACAAGCTTATTTCTAATGTGTTTATAAATATACTAAAATTTTAAAACCTGTCAAAATAAGATTTAAAATTGATATCTTTCACGTTGAGAGAGAGAAAGAGAGAGAGAGAGAGAGAGAGTAACTATTAGTTTATTGCAATACATTTCATTAATGTCGTTGTTTGATTATTAACACAGACAAAGAAGCTGAACTCTTGTTCGAAACTATGGTAGGACATCAATTTAAACCTCCACAGATGTAACCGAAAGAACACGTCGGCACTGACTATAATTTTACTGTGTACATGTACACATGTCCAATTTCTGAGGAATAAATTCTTAAAAATCATGTCAGTTTTGATTTTTTTTTTTATTTTCTAAACAACCGAAATGAATTACACGATTGATTATTGTTTAACGCCGAGTCGGCAACATTTCAGCCATATTTCGGCGAAAAATGAATTTTTGATTTCCATATTTATATTGGATTGCGAAGCTTCATAAAAATCCTAGCAAATAAAGACACATACCGGGTTTCAGAAAATTTTCAACAAAGCCTCTTTCTTTACTGCTAAGGTATTAACAGTAGTAAAGAAGACACTTCAAGGGTAATGTACTACAACATATTCAAGAAGTGGTATAAATCAGATGTGGATACTGGAACATTTTAAAGAACTTTGACATTTTGAAATCACAAGATGAAATTCAACTGCTTAAAAACTTACGACTTTCAACTTTATATTCAACAATTTCCCACGATATATGGAAGCCCAGACTTTTTGATGTCATTTACAGCTGCTTTTTCAATAAAAATGAAACTCGTAAACTTACTTACCTTGTCATTGGTCATTTGCAAAATTATTTTGTTAAAAATGGACTAGTTTATGACGTCATAAAAACAAAATTTGTGAATACACTGCTATGAAACAATAATATTTTCTGTTAATTTATATTTACCATACAATTTATTGAATTCAGCACATTTCAGGAAGTTTTCAAAATTTGAAATTTTGTGGGGGCAAATATATGCAATATACCGCATATAGTTCTTTAGATCTTCACAAAAACATTTAGTGAATATTTTCTTATCAGGAAGGTGAAAGGCATGAAATAAAATTTATTAAGCAATCTTTTTTAAGAAAAAATTTGGTTGCCATCTCCCGACCGATTGAAAAAATGATTTTGACGACTAAAAATTCTGTTATATATTATGTTGAGAAAATGGAGGCGTACAAGGCGAGGACAATTCCCCGCTCTGAAAAAAGACTCGAACACTCTCCATCGCGCAAGGTTTGAGCCAAGACCGACCGTGTTAACCATTACGCTACGAAGTATATATGCATTATCGACGTCTGTCAGTGTGATTTAAATGAACACGTTTGTTAAAGCATACTTCTTTTTTTTCTAAATTCGATTTTTATATAGAATGGGTTCAGATTCCATTTTTTGACAAATGAAATAGATTTTAAATTTTCCATCTTTCCATCATATAAGCGTTCACGAAGAATGGAGACTTGACCCATTCATTTTCAAAATTTATTTTTTAAAGCTCTAGTAATCCCACTTTCCACTAAATATGCTTAACTGTCAACTTTGAAATAAAGATTATCATATTATAAGTTGTTCAGTAAAATAAAATAATAAAATGTTTTGAAGATGACATTACTGCGAACATGATTTTCGAAAAATATAACTTTTCTGTGAATTTTGAAAATTGAGGGTGTGTGTGACCGGTCGGCAGGGGATGCTCACTCCTCCATGGCACCTGATCCAACCTCTGATGTTGCGGAGGTCCGTGTTTGCTTTGCTCTGATTTTGTATATTGTTTAATGGACTTTGAGATTGAATACTGTTCGTTATCTGCATATCCTTCTTACAATAATTTAAGAATAGACTAAAGCCCCGTTCACATGCGCTTATTTATTTACCGTAAAATCAGACCAAAACTAAAGGAGGAGTAGCAATCTGAAAAATTCTTTACAGACAGACGGACGGACGCCGGAGTAGAGCTATAAAATTATCGAGAGGGCCGTATAACAATAAACAAATAATTAATGCAGTCAATAGTTTTATTGAAAAAAGCTGGAATTCAATTAAACCTCGTTCACGGTTTGGCATGTTAAGTCTAAATACGGCGCTTTTAACGAATTCTCTTGTCTCATTTGAGAGGAAACTTCTTCCGCGAAACATGACTTAATATTGCCGACCAACAACAAACATCTTCCTTCCTCTGGGAGTCCAGCTGAAACGACCAAAGCTTAAAATTCACCGACTTCTTCATTCCATGTTCATCATTTCGTTCAATAGTTGGATTCGCACTTCAGGATTATACACCTGGCAGTAAACCAAAATTGACGGAATTTTCATCTGTCTTTTGAGCTTTTAAGGAATTTCCACCCTCACAATTTTATAGGTTCAAAGTACAAAAACTGCATTTATTTTCATTCTAACAACAGTATATGTGTGAATAGACAAATGAATGGACTAACATTCATAAAATACAGTCAGCTCTTTAGATTTTATGCACAAAGAAATTCTGGCTTTGGCAGGCACAATCCTATCCTCCAAAACGTTTCAAATATAGAACTCCACTACAAGAAACAAAAAAAAATTAGCACATGAATAAATAATAATTTGACTTTCATTTTTTTAAAATTCCATGAACAAATTGGATTGATTGATTGTATATTGTTTAACGTCCCTCTCGAGAATTTTTCACCCATGTGGAGACGCCACCACTTGCCGATGGAGAGCTGCAAATTTTGTCCTATACTCGGCACTTAGGGCCATGGAGCAGGGAGGGATCTTTTTCCTGCCAGCACCTACTGCGGGACCTCGGTTTATACGTTTTCATCCGAAGGACCGGTCTCCACGTCCCACAGTGGTATTCTAACCCGCGACGTAAGGGATCAACTTCTTACTTCGCGTTTGAAGAACAGACGCTCTAACCACTGCGCCACGCGGGCGACTTGAACAAATTTGGATAATTTCCACAGAATTCTGGCCTAAGGATCGCTGGCTGCACGACTTCCATGACTATATATGCCTTGTTTTCCTATTCAGGCAACATCTAATCGCTCAGAAAATTACAGTGATGATCCGAAAGAAGCCAATATAGAAGAGCCAGATACAGATTGAATAGTGAGTGCATGGACAAGTCAGCACCAGACCAATGTGATGACCCTAACAGAAGAGGAAGTGTTTTATAAAATGTTCATTATTTAAAGATAAACTACACGTACATAAAAATTTGAGGCTCTGAGAATGTAAAGTAAGAGATACGTTTATATTCTTTCCAAACTGAAAGACCTGCTGCATATTGAAGACGTCAACTCAAACAGAGGCAAGCGAGAACGGCGACTATTTCATTACAATTTTCAGTGATTCGGAGTCTGCATCTGCAGAAGTACCCTAAAAGCCTAATGCAAAATGGGAAGTTCCGAATTCAAAAATCCCGAGAAACGGTTGAGAGAAAATCGCATAACCTTCTGTGTTCATGGATCAGTAGGGAAGAAATCGATCTATGGGTACCCATTTCTGTTGTCAAAGCTGTTTTTTCTTAAGAGATATGCAGACGAGTATGGATTACCTTTACCTGGTTCCCAAAGAGCAGTTTAATTGCAATGTGATATCACCATATATTTCCATTTCTAAATTTTTTCTCTATGATAACCTTTGAAAGTTAGCGGAGTTGATTTCCTGATAATTCTGCCGGAATGTAAATTAGGCAGGTCTCATCCATAACAACATGCCAGAATCCGTCTCGCGCGTCAACTACAGAGAAAATGCTTGCCTTGCCTAATTCTGGAAGTATGTCCTCAATTAGTGGAGTAGGGTAATGGTATCTTTTAAGAGCCTGATTTAGTGGTCTTGGATCAGTACACAACCGAATCCGTCCATTTCACTTAGGTGCTACAAGACTAGAGATCCAATCAGTAGGAGTATTCACAGGTTTGATAATCTCTAACTGTTCTAGTCTATCTAGCTTTTGTTTCAGTTTGTCTTGATAGCGAGTGACACTTCCCTTGCTGGAATTTTCACCGTTTTCACATTTTGATATTCTTCAAATGTTAATTTTCCATCCATTTTGCCTTGTCCTTCAAACACTGCCTTGAATTTGGTCTCCATCTCCTTTTGAATGTCTAAAATATCTGCTACTACTTCTTCCTGCACCTCCTGTTTGGAAAGGAACTCTTTATGGTTTACTGTGATGAGGTCCATTGCTTGGACAGCTTTGATCCCTAGAATTGCATGAAGCTGTTTTTCCTAGAGTCTTTTTTTCACTTTTGTTGAACATTATGAGTGTCACATTGGATTTTCTCAACTTGTTTCCGGTTGGGTCATCAAAAAGTTTGGTGTTTATGTGATTTGGTAGGATATTAAAGTTGATCCATTGTCGAGTTGAAATTCAATTTATGTTCATTACTGCTGTTATTTTCCGGGATCGTATTTCATTCACGTGCCCTACTGTCAAATCAAAGTCTTCTGATGATGAGTCATCTGAGTCAAAAGCTCGGTTTGTGCGCACTTCATTAACATGCTTTTGTCGACTCCGAACCTTCGTGGCTTTACACATTTTGGCAAAATGGTTATATTTTCCACAGTTCTTGCACATAGCTCCATACGCTGGACATTTCTCCTCCTTCCTTGGTGCATGTTTATTTCCGCAATACTTGCATGACAGAAATTGACCAGTTTCCCTTTTTGTGACATGCCTTTCACAAATTGTACATCCTCAATGTTTCTTAATTGTGATGCTTTCTTTCATTGGCTCTGCAAATGTCTATGCATCTCGGTAAGTCTAACTTCTTTTCTTTTAAGAGTTTCTACGTTGTGTTGTTCTCTCGAATGCCTAACACAACCCGGTCCTGTATCATTTCATCCTCAAGCGCTTCATACTTGCATGTTTTGGCTAGAGTTCTCAGCACGGCTACGTACACATCAATGGTATCATTTGGTTATTGGTCTTGCTTGTTAGACGTGTAACGTTCAAATATTTCATTGGTCTGTCCAACACAAAACTCTTCCATTGCTTTGATTACTTCATCAATTTTCTTATCGGCAGCATTTTGAAACTTTAACCCGTCAAACAAAAGGAGTGCATCTGATCCCACACACGTTAAGAATGTCGCGCACCGCAAATAATCATCCTTCTCGTTTAGTCCAGTGGCTATTTCAAAAATTTTCCACACTGTCTTGAAGTGTTTCCAATTATAGGCCAAATCTCCTTTCAAATCCAGTGCTCTGGGGAAAGGAATGTTCAGTATAATAAGGTTTGAGTTTACCACTGGGTATTAAGTAACTAGAGTAAGCATGCTTAGTGTATAATTATGATAAGGAATGAAGGCTCTTTCAAAATTGTGAATTTCATGGCCTCTGGTTTAAAACACAAACCAAATTCCATTGTTTGAAAGTTGTTACATGATACTCAGGTGACCTATAAGGCCCGTGGGCCTGTTGTTAATTGATAATATCTAAGTGTCGAGTTGAAGGCCAGAGTAAGTGTTTTTCTTCTCATGTAGACGTATTATATAAATTCATATAAACATGTTTCCAAATAACGGGACACAATAAAAATTATTTGTACCCATGTGATTTCCAACAGGTTGATAGAAAACGTGATCTTTAAAATAAACATAGATATGTCAATCGAAAACCGAAGCATCTTTTAACATCACATTCAGAGTACTTGTATATACTATAAAGTTGCTGAACTTCTATCTACTTGTTAAAGATGGATCCACATCTGATTAACACCACGTCTCGAATATGCTACTGTTCATTTCCCCTGAAGTGTCTACTTCACTCCTGAATTGACGACGGATTTTTATCGTTATTTCCGATCATGACAAGGAGCACAAGGCGGATGTGAACGGTTGGCAGGGGATGCTCAGTCCTCAATGGCACCTGATTCCACCTCTGATGTTTTGGAGGTCCGTGTTTGCTCTGCTCTTATTTTGTATTGTTTTATAAACTTTTGATTTTGAATACTGCATGTTCGTTATCTCCATATGATTCCTTTAAATATTTAAGTGAGGAGTTTGGAAGAACATTTATACAAGACCCGCTTAAAACTAAATGCATGTTAACTTGGAATAAGAATATATTTCAATAAAAATAGGCTCCGAGTATTTAAACCGTACTGGTTTGTCTCGATCTGCTAGGAGCCAAGTGGCATTTCCCTAAAAACTAATCTAGCAATATTACAAAAGCACGGATATAAAGTAATTCCGGGATGAAATAAGTCACATTGTGGTTTATGCAAAATTTAAAGTTGCATTGATTTACTGTCGAAACGGTCAAGTGTCGATGCTCTGGTGCATGTAAAGTGATCTGCTGCTTTCGAGGTATTTAATCCTAATATAAAACAATTATAGAATTTCTTTTTTGGAGATGAAAGTATTTTTACGCTAGAATGATGTATTGTCAAAGATTATGTATGTAGATAGAAGAATCATCAACAATAAACTGAATTACCAGTAAATCATTTGGTACTCTAATCCTTTGATTGGCAATAGAATTTTTTGACGTCAAATATTAATTTTCTATACAAAGTAGACATGTCTTCTGAGCATCATTTTGGTAGTAACAAATGCGATCCATCATTTATAACTGAATCATGAAAACAGAAGTTAATAGAGCTCAGTTTTGAAAAAGACAGATGTTTCTCATTTGTGGCGACATTGACTATTATAATGTTTTTCTTAAGCCGCAATTATTAACCGCACAAAGTAATAGTCTCGAAAAAGTTATACAAATTTAAAATACACGACAGATTCATGTGATCTTGTTTACAGACTTGGGACAACTGTACCAATCTTGTGGTCTGGATATATATTTTTTATGTTGCAATGATTCGTTAACTACTGTTGAACTACAATTAAGAGCTGATTAAACATGCGTTATACACATTCCTGCAATTAAATTGTTGATATATACTCCTCGTCAGTTTTTACTTGAAAAAAAAGAAGCGATATATGTAATATGATGATATTGAAAGAATCGAAACATTTATGATGTTCCCTGAAAAGATTGATTTTGTTTTTAACGAAGGAAAGAGACTTGTTAAGGAATGCATGTCTGACACAATTTTTAAAAGACATGATATACGAGGGGTGATAAACAAGTTCGCAAACTATCTCTATATCTACAAAACCACAATTCAGATTAGAATGAAATTCGGTACACACATGGACATACACAAGTTCCATAAATAGCATATGCTGAATAAAGTTTCTCTCCTTGTTTGTGACGTCACAATGTGAAAATGACGTCACTAGTTAGGTCACTTGTGACGAAAAATGGGTGTTTCAGTTGAACTCGTTCAACAAACGACAGTACAATTTATTGTATATCTTAGAAATCCCTCTATAGTATCATTTAATAATTTGTACACAGTTTATCGAGATAAATTTGTTCCTATAAATTCAATTAATGATTGGATTAATCGTTTTAGTGAAGAAAGGCTGATGGTTAAAAATGATACTTGTCATCTTTCCCAGTGAAAGCAAGTTTGAAAAGATATGTATTTTTAATTAAGCAATTTGCTATTAAAGACCTCCAATTAGCACTTTGAAAAATAGTTGCATATTTGAACAATGATATGAGTATTAAATACCTAAGATATCGTTTACTTTAGATTTTAAACATATTAGATATGATAAAAATGATGCATCCATTCTCTATCCACCTTGAATAAAGGTCTCTCCTGAGACAGAAGATTTGTGTTTCAATGGTCGCCATGCTTATTTTTGGAAAGGATATTATTATCCACCCATTCTGTTGCCGAGATACGACCATTTCTGACAAATGAACTGTTCTTGTCATAAAAATTAACTCACATGGAAAGAAATGTAAAACTCGGAAAAATCTTCCAACTTTTGTGACAGAACGCTACGGATGGGGTCACGTGACCGCCAATATCACGTCATTCGCGCATGCGCAGAACGGTGGTTGATGTGCATTACAATCGGAGAGGATTAATTTAAAATATAATCAACATTAAAACCAAATATTGTTTCTTGTATGGAAGTTATTCAATTAGTTTGCGAACTTTTTGATCACCCCTCGTAAAGGTAAAGATACTATGCTTTGATCATTCTCAAAAATCCAATAAAGAAAGAAAATTGTGAAAAGACCAAAAGATGTCGATGACAAGTACAGTGTATGCATGTCTACAGGACAAACCCAGTCGCCTGGAGTACTATCGGCGATGGATCAGATAGACAAGGTAATATATTGCCAAATAAATTGTATAACTTGTATAAATCATTGCAAACACAAAACGAACCCTGGTATGAAAGAATATACTTCAAGCTGAATACGATTCGTAAAAGGAATGTACGTGTCCGCCATATTCGATCGCACTTTCGCTACATCTAAGGACCTCTTTATATAAAGAACAGCTCATTTAGCCACCGTTCTGTGTAATCAATCGTCACCGGTGAAGACGGACGACGTATGCTATAAAGCACTCGTAGCTACAAAAAATAAATGCGTACTCTTATGAAGGAAAGTGAATTAGTAGATACTCAAGACAGTAACACGGTCATGCAGTATATACCTAGAGACACAAACATGCGTAACTGCAATAAGCGTAAACAAAGGTAATGTAAGATAACCAACACGAAATTCCATCATATACTTCAAAGACTGGACTCTAAAAGGTCATAGATAAATACCGGAGAGGAACTACAATTACCTAGAAAGGCCATAAACTAATGGTGCCTTTTCCTCTTGTCTCAAAGTCCTATCTCAAACCTCAATCAAATGGAAGTTCATCACTGACAATGTGTAGATCCTCTAACAATCTGTCGGAAATGCCATGGATGCAAAGTATGATTTATGTAATCAACCTTATTTTCAATTCATTTTTGGTTAAAAAAACGTGATAAATTTGGAAAAAATATGTCCACTACGTTAATGTTTAATATGTCAATTTGATACTAGTATATCTTATCGAAATCCCAAAAGAGGACAACACAGTCATGTTTTATAATGTTTTATAGTTTAGGGTTTTACTATATTAATAGAAATTTCATCCAAGCTAACAGGATGACTTATGTCAACAGGATGTTTAACGTCCCTCTCGAAAATTTTTCACTCATTGAGACGCCACCACTTGCCAGTAGAGAGCTACAAAATTTGTCCTATACTCGGCACTCAGGGCCATTGAGCTGTGAGGGTGACTGCCAAGTAGTTTAGTGTATTATTGAAAATTTTCACCCAAAGAATACCATTGTCAACTGAGGCACAGCATCCAATTCTCCAAAATTTCAAAAGTTTTTTTTCGGAATATCAACCGTCGTCAATGTTAACTGTTGCTACGCTGGAAGACGTGGCTTCATATTTTAGCGGGTAAAAGTGTTTTTTTAACAAATGTTTCTCGACGAATCAAATTGAACCAGCTTACATGAAAGTACAATATTCCCAATTATTTAAGTAAGTGGTTCAATTTTGTCTTGTTTTTAGCTCAACTGAGCCGTTGGCTCAAGTGAGCTTTTCTGATCACATTTTGTCCGTCGTCCGTCCGTCTATCTGTTCTTTCCTGTTATTTCCCGATCATGACAAGGAGCACGCGGCGGGTGTGACCACTCAGCAGGGATTGCTCTCTCCTTCATGGCACCTGATCCCAACTCTGATGTTTTAGACGTCCGTGTTTGCTCTGCTCCTATTTTGTATTGTTTCTGGACTTTGATATAGAATACTGTTCGTTCTCTAGAGGGACGTTAAAAATTTAACGATTGATAGTATAAAGTATTTTGTTTAATGTCCCTCTCTGGAATTGTTTTGTCATATAGAAGCTTGCCGGTGGAGAGCTGCATTTTTTTCCTATAATAGGCACTGACGGCCATTGAGCAGCGAGGGATCTTTTTGTGCCAGCATCTATTGGGACATGGCTTACACAGTCTCATTCGTAAGACCAGTCTTCAAGTCCCACAGTGGGATTCGAACCCGAAACGTTAGGATCAACTCCCTTATTTATGACAAAATCTTTAGGGGTGTTGTTGTTGATCCATTTTCACAAAATGCAAAGAGCGTCTTGGGGTCATAACATGGAAATCTAATCTGGGGTAGTTAAGTTTAAAATAAGATGAAAATAATAAAATGTTTTTCAGCACTAATTATTTTTATGCCCTTGTAAACGAAGTTTTTATCGTGTCCGTCCGTCATTCTCTCTGTCTGTTTGTCCGCAAAAACTTTAACCTTACCCATAATTTTTGATTAAGTGGAGCTATGACATTCATATTTCACATGTGTATTCCTTATTAAAGACCTTTCTTTGGGAACCACCAAGTTTGACCTTGACCTTGGAATTTGACCCACTTGAACACAAAGATTTTGAACCTTTACTTTGGTAATATCTTTCGAACAATAAATACCAGGACATTTATACTTATCATATGTACTCTTTGTGAAAAGACCTTTCATTGGATACCACAAACCTTGACCTTTTGATCTTGACTTTCTGTACTTGTAAAAAAAAACTTTAACCTTGGCTATAACTTTTTAACGGTAAATGCTAGGGCTTTCGTACTTCACATATGTAATCCTTGCGAAAAGACGTTTCATTGGAGACCAAGAACTTTGACCCCTTGACCTTGGAGTTTGACCTACTATAAAATACATCCTTGAACATAAGTTTTGAAGGGTTAGAACTAGGGCTTTTATACTTCACATATTTCATCCTTGTGACAAGACCTTTCATTTGATATCAAGAACCTGGACTTTGGAGTTTGACCCACTTTTACAAAAAAAATTTAAAAACTCTTACCTTGGCCCTAATTTTTAAACGGTATATACTAGGAATTTCCTATTTCAGGTATCAATTTTTTTTTTCATGGAGGAGAGAGCATCCCTGCGGACCGGTCACACCCGCCGTGTGCTCGTTGTCATTATCGGGAAATAATGGAAAAAATCCGCCGTCATTTCAATGTATAAATAATGGACTAACAATTAGTATGAACAAACTTGAATCCCCTTTACCCAAGGATGCTTGGTTACAAGTTTGGTTTAAATTAGTCCAGTGGTTCTTGAGAATATGAAAATGTGAAAAGTTTTCAATGACGACAGAAAACGGACAAATTTTGATCAGAAAAGCTCACATGGGTTAAAAGCACAATTTTCTTTTCTGGTTGACATGAATAAATAAAACATTTTTCATATTTATTAGCGTTTATTATAATCTTCGACATAATTTATAATAGAAAGGAAATTGATTTGTATGTTAATTTATATTGTTTAACTTACTATGTACTTTCAGTTCGAGAAGTTGCACTCATATAGAGAGCATATACCGATGGAGGGCTTCAAATTTAGACCTTTACTCGACACAAGGGTCATTGAGTAGTGAGGGTTATTTATCGTGCTTATGTTTAAGGTCTTATCCGAAAGATTCCCAATTTTCACTTTAAAGCGCTTGGCAAAGGAACAGTTGCTACTACATGTGTATTTAAAAAAAATACAATTCAGTGTGTCACGGTCGCTCAATCTTTAGATCATGGGGCAAGCGTCTACCGACTGATCTACCCTGATAATTGTCGCCAATAGAAAGAGTTGATTGATTAATTGTTGTTTAACGTCCCTCTCGAGTATTTTTCACTCATATGTAGACGCTAGAACTTGCCGGCTGAGAGCTAAAAATCTTTGTCTTATACTCGGCACTCGAGGCCATTGAGTAGGGAGGGATCTTTTTCGTGCCAGCACCTACTGCTGTTTATTCGGTCTCCAAGTCCCACAGTGGGAATCGAACCCGCGACGTAAGGGTCAACTCCTTATTAATTCGCGGCTCTAGAACGGACGCTCTAACCACTTCGCCATGCGGTTGACATAGAAAGACGGAGCAAGGACACTTATTAGAGGATTTGGTCATGTGCACTATAGGTACTAAAAGTTTTGTTGATAATAACGAATGTAGAGGGTGTAGATTTCAATTTGACATGTGTTCGAATACAAGACTGAACCTTTTTATAATTGAAAATGTTATTGATGTTTACAGTCTCTATACTAAAATTTAGGGAACGGATGAATGGATTCAGCATTTACTTTCGACACTTGACAACTTCAAGAGCCTGTGCTGGGCAAAACCCATAATCAAAACCTGCTTTGTATTCCACAGTTGAAGAAAGTTAGAACCCACTTCCTTAAATTCTTCAAAAAGTCCAGTAATTCAAAATTTCAAGTCAAAGTACAATTGTCAATTGTTCTGAGAGAAATGTTGCAAAAAATGTTAACTTCATTATCTATTATGTCTTTTTACAAATTCATATAATTTGTATAACAATGCACAGAAAAATGCTTTAAATACTACATTACACAGGTATTTTTAAAAATGCTGTTTTGTTTTTTTGCGGTCTTAAAAATTCCTTGAGAAATATTTTTTTTTTTCATATAAATTTCCATGTATGCATGTTGGTATCTCAAAGCAAATAATCGCGCCTTTGACCTACCGAAATGCATAAGCGAGTCCATTTTGGCTTTTAACAAAATTATTGGGGATGGGAGATTTTTTTTTTTAACAAAAATCAAATTGCATTACATTTTAGTGGGGAGGCATACCATGCATACGTTATTGGGCAGTTTCCCTAATACCTACATGTAGCAGAAACACATCAAGCAGGCTACATGTTTAATTTTCAGTAATTAACCTACCTAAGTATATCTCACAGTTCCAGGCTATATGCATGAAATTTGGAGAATACCCGCAGAAACTATGAATATTTTTTCGTAATGAAAAAATAATAATGTACATTGAGAGGTCAATTGAACTTGTGGATTGTATTTACAGCTTTCAGGAATAACTACATTGAATGTTCTATCGTTTAAATGATCATTGTCCTACGGACTCGGTGGCTTGTCCCGAGACACAGTTATAGATTATTCTTACTGAGGAATAACGTACAGCCCAAATTCCCAGACACCTGTGGGAATCTGGTAATGAAACCGCTACGTTCATACCACTAGCATTTTTTTTTCCATTTTTTTTTCCAATCATGACATGAAAAAAGCGGTAGGTGAGACCAGTCGACAGTGGCAGCTGATTCTAGAATACTGTTTTGTAATCTACATATTTCATAAGTTTAATCGAGGAACATCGTCAAACAGTGTTATTATGTATTATTTGGTATTGTTGAATTGAGATGTGCATACCAAGCAATTATTACATAATATGTATGATTCTAAGTATATAAACTATGCGTTGACATGTCCGTTATTTTATGCATGTATCAAACTTTCTCTTTGACGTTATAGCTTAAAAATAGAATACAATTTTACATCCGCTAATCATAGTTTACCGAATTCCTTTGTTTTCACTTGTAAATTAATGAATAATTGAACATACAAATTATTTTCCTTGCAGGTATTGAAAGACAATTTGTCATTAAAAGTCGAATAGAAAAGCGTCAGGTCCTCCACACCTGTCAATCGATGAAGAAGGAAGTTCGTGAATAAAAATCTACATCTTCTTTATTAATTTGTATCTTACATGTATAATTTAATATGAAATTACGTCTTTAGGCATTTTAAGGGAATTGAAAAAAAGCTTAATGGCGTCTATGAGTAACATACGTAACGCATGTTTCGTATTTATCAGCAGGTGTTTCCGATTTTAAAGCCGTTTCATTTGCCAAAATGGACTCGCTTATGCATTTCGGTAGGTCAAAGGCGCGATTATTTGCTTTGAGATACCAACATGCATACATGGAAATTTATATGAAAAAAAAAAATATTTCTCAAGGAATTTTTAAGACCGCAAAAAAACAAAACAGCATTTTTAAAAATACCTGTGTAATGTAGTATTTATAACTGCGCATTCATTCATCCGAATTGTTTTCCTCAGTAACTTTGGTCCCACAATGCATCGCTTGTTAAAGCTACGTTCTCGTGAGAGAAGAGCAGCAAAAGGTTTAAGTGAAAGTTACACAACGCCTTGATTTAAATATGGATAAAT
This sequence comes from Saccostrea glomerata, assembly GCA_003671525.1. Taxonomy (NCBI): domain Eukaryota; kingdom Metazoa; phylum Mollusca; class Bivalvia; order Ostreida; family Ostreidae; genus Saccostrea; species Saccostrea glomerata. The sequence continues at coordinate 342,183 of PRKT01000487.1, forward strand.
ATTGAAAATAAATAGTAAAAGAAACGTTCTTCGTTTACTTTCAGCACTGCATGTTTAGGCTTCTATTTGGTATATTCTCTCACCAGAGGACGCTACGCAAGCTTCACCTACACCTCTGTTTACGCCTGAAAAAGTATTTCAATGCACGTGACCTACCTTTTTCACATGACGTAAACAAGCAAGGGGGCGACCATGCTGGTGAAGGAAAATGTTTCAAATTCAACAATTGATTGTTTTGTGTATTAAGCTCAAAATGTAAACAAGTTAAAACTTAAAGACAGAAAATTAAGTAGCGAAGACTTTGTAAATAACTTAAAGAAATAGTGGGTGTTGACATTGTGGAGGAGTTGATAACAAACCATGAACCTGCAGTATGCAGAAACTGCCATACAAAAATAGTCAAGTTCTCCGAGTTATGTGAGAAACCTAAGGTGGCAGCCTCCCATTTCTTAGAATAGACAAACACAGCATTTTTAACTCGGTCCTCCATTTTTTGTTATCATGTGACCTAATTTAATTTTTACCTCCGCAAAATAGTTCTAAAAAAAACTTCGGAGAAAAAATGTATAAAGATATGTTAGAACCTAATTGAAAGATATATTATCCTTTTTATAAATAAATAAAAGAATCAAAACAATTATTGATGCATTTTATTCATTGTTTACAATTTGTACAAGAATCTAGTACAACAGGCGTTGACAGAGGTGTAAGTGAAGCTTGCAAAGCGTTAATGCTATGTGGTAATGTTACTTAGATACGATGTCATGCGACGTCAGAGTCGTGTCGCATCAAAATGATACGTGCGGCTTGACGAGCCCAATCTTAATTCTAACAAAAGAATATCTGCGCACGCCATAACGGTGGTATCCTCATCATTTTATGGTTTTTAGACAATGGCAACGGATCAGATTATTATACCACAAAAGGTTTTTTCGGAATCCTCATCTATATTTTTTTCTTTACAAAAATTCGAAATTTTGAGATCATTTAACCTCTGCTCACTTATATCAAATGTTGCTTGAACCTTAATGATTATCCAAAAGAAATGTATTTTATAAGTAAAATACAAACAATTCTAGCATTGCTTGCGGGGCAAAATAAGACAGAAAAGACACTTCAACTTGACAAAGTTATAAAGGAATACTAAATATTTATGTCATTAAGAGTTATCTTTCTTATCAGAGTATCAAAATGAACCTTAAGGATTCTTGTCCAAGCTTCAAGGCACAGCCAGCCCTACGTATACTTCATGTTAAAGTGTCTATAAGTAATACCGGGGGTATATAAAATAACATCTATTGAACGGTTTTTAACAGCAAATTCAGCCAGCCCTACGAATACGTCATGTTAAAGTGTCTATAAGTAATATATAAAATAACATCTATTGAACGGTTTTTAACAGCAAATTAAAATGCTATTTACTTTCGGAAGTCTTCAAATTACAAGTTCCGAATATATAGGTATTTTTATAATCTATATTCTTAAATAGCAGTTAACAATATAATTTCATCACAATAGATTTGTATCCCAGACAACCAAAAGAAAGACAACTCTTTTTTTTTTTTAACTATACTTTGATACTGCTATGCCATTGCGTGTTTTTCCTTTATAGAAGTACAGCTAAAACTCATGTTTAATCTTCTTTAACATTTACAACAGTGTAATCCAATAACTTCCTATTATAGTCATCTTTATTTTTAAACTTTATAATAATATTTTTAAAAATTATTGTTTTCCATGGGTACCTGTAAAGTGCGAAACGAAATAGAAACGAAACGAAACGAACTGAAACGAAACGAAATCTGCCGAAACGAAACGAAATCTACCGAAACGAAACGAAACCTACCAAAACGAAACGAAATCAAAACGAAACCTGCCGAAACGAAACGAAACTAAACTTTCAGAATGATTATGTTGTCTATTTTTACTTCATATGAAATTTATATAGTTCAAGCACCACTGATAACGACGCTCGCTATATAATATAAGTATAAAATACCAGTTTTGTTTCCTTCGTTTATATAAGAAATTCGTAATAGTCCTTCTAGATCTCTTGTGCTTTCTGTTTTTTCCAAAATGTCTTTTTAAAAGTAAAACAAAAATGTGACGTTTGTATTTCAAACGATGACTAAAATATCATACAGGAAACACTACCCTATCTTGCACAAATACCTGATAACGAACCTCGATTTTTTTAAAAACAAGCATATTCAAAGAATTGTGGTCCCCCGCTTTCGGTGTCTTTGTGGTTGAGATGTCATTTTTTATGACATATTGTCTCAATTATGAACGCTATATCATGTCATTAACAAATTATCACTGAAGATGACTTTTTTAGTATATATGCTTGGGAATATCTTGTCTTAGGTAATGCACATGTCAAATATGTAAGCCATATCTCTTCTCAATATAAAGAACAAGATGTGTTTGTGAAACACTGATGACCTCGTATGGCAACTTAGCGAAGATTAAAATTTACTTAAATGCAAATTAAATATATAATTACCCAAAGCATCTTTTTAAGGTAGGTCAAACTCTGAGGTCAAAGTAATTCTTATTATCCAATTAAAGGTCCTGTCACAAGGATTAAATGTGTGTAACATGGAAGCCTTAGCCCTAACCCCTTAAAAATGATGGTCAAAGTTTGTTTTTTAAAGTTTAACTCCAAGGTCAAGGTCAAAGTTCTCTAATGAAAGGTCTTTGTACAAGGATTATATATCTGTAATATGAAAGCCCTAGCCATTTCCATTCAAAAGTTATGGTCAAGGTTAAAGTTTTTTCGCAAGTACAGACATCTCCAAGGTCAAAATGTCAAAGTTGTTAATGAAAGGTCTTGCCACAAAGATTGCATAGGTGAAATATAAAAGTCCTAATATATATTGTTCAAAAGTTATGGCCTAGGTTAAAGTTTTTAAAAAGTAGGTCAAGGTCAATGGGTCAAATTTTTTATATCCAATGAAAGATCTTGTCACAAGGAATAAATATAAGCAGTATGAAAGCCCTAGCCCTGCAATATTTATGGTCAAGGTTTGTTTTTTAAAGTAGGTCAAATTCCAAGGTCAAGGTCAAAGTTCTTTGTATCCAATGAAAGGTCTTTTCACATGGATTACATTTGTGAAGAATAAAAGCCCTATCCCTTTCCGTTTAAGAGTTATGGCCAAGGTTAAAGTTTTTCCAAAGGATAGAAATCTCCAAGGTCAAGGTAAACAGGTCAAGGTTGTTAGCATCTAATAAAATGCCTTGCTACAAAGAATACATATGTAAAAAAAAAAGTTCTAGGATTTACCACTCAAAAGTTATAGCCAAAGTCAAAGATCGGAATTTTTGTGTAAAAGTGCGTCTAACACCAAGGTCAAGGTCAAATTTGGTGGAACCCAAAGAAAGGTCTTGTCACAAGGAATACACATGTGAGATATTCCCATCCCTCTCTTATTTGTCTGCAAAAACTTTAGCCTTGCCCATAATATTTGATTCGTTGGCTTTCAAATATATATTTCTTCTTACAAGACATTTATTAGGGTACCATCATATTTTACCTCTTGAGCCTGACTTTGGAGTTTGACCCACGTTTGCAAAGAATTACTTAACTTTAACATTGGCCATAACTTTTGAACAGTTGGCTATATTTCACATGTGTTTTTATAGTAATAAAACCATTGCATGGGTGAAAAACATGTACTTTTGACCTTGGCCTTAGAGTTTGTACACTACTATGACTATGGCCGTAACTTTTGAACAGTTATATATTTTGTTACAGGACCTTTCTTTGGATACCAACAATTTTGACCTTGGCCTTTCAGTTTGGCCTATTTTTGAAAATCTGAAGCCTTCGAAATAAGTTGCCATATGAGGACATCATTGCTTCACAAACACATCTTGTTTCTCAGAAATCAATGCTTGCAATATAAAACTTACAATGAACATAGCACATTTAGGTATTATATGATTCTGAATGTATAAATTTCAATGTGCAACATGTCAAGATAAAAGTTTGCCTCTCGTTCGTCAGTTCTTAAATTTCTGAAATATTTTCTGTTTGAGCTCCGAGCTTCATAGCAACACCACTTAAAAAGATTATAAATCAAAATAAAGGGAAACTTATCAAAAATATGCAGAACACTATAATTTATTAAAATCGTTGCAATGTTTTCATTCTGCCACAGTATTTTGTATATATTTGATATGAAATTAGAATCAAACAACCATTGAAAAATCCAAATAATATCACCTTTAATTTATTAGGATGGGACAAGGAAAGTTAAGGGTAAACAATAAAAATATGAATGATTTTTGCTAATACAAAACTTGCTAACATCACAAAATGGACAGCATATAAATAAGTTTGTTTATCAACGTCAAGACCGGAATAAGAAATTACCCTGTGCGAATGGTCTAGATTTTACAGCGGTGGTATTTACAAGAGACAGACAGCGATGCGCGGTAAAATACAAGATAGGGCATGAAAGGCGTGGGTATATTAAAAGATCATAACTATTCATGAGAATGTGATAGGATGCTATTTTTTTTCCTGAATTTTCAGGAAACTGCAAAAATTCGAAGGCACAAATAACAATGAAGTTGGTCAGATTTGAACAATTTAGACATTTATCTTTTTCCTCACTTCTTATTTTAGTATTAAGGACAGATGATACAAACAAATTTTAAATTTGGAGGAGACTTATAATCATGTCACAAGTTTAGAAAACTGGAAAATTCTTAGAATTTTTTCTCCTAAGAACTGGAAACTGAAATAGACTTGTAAAATATTACTAATATTTCAATAAAAAAACAAATATTGCAAATCACACTCAGTAAGGGTTTAGAGTTGAAAATAAATTTCAGAATATGTTAGCTTGGTGTTAAAAATGTAATATAAACTTTAGAAATATATACCGAGCCAGGTGAATTTTATGAGGAAAAGCATTCTAGAACTAAGGGATGTGATTTAAAATAAATGAAAAAATAATGAGGTATGAAAGAGCACTGCTTATTTCTTTCGGTATAATTTTTGTCTCAGACAATGGTATGACGAAGTTTAAATCTGATTTAGATGAGGTGTACAATATTCCATGGAATTATAAAATCGAAAAAAAAGTTTTACAATAAATAAACAAAACTTATTCACTTTGTATGGAGTTTAAAACGTAAAATAAAAAGTTTTATTTTCTCCAACAGCCATTTACTGATCAATAGTCATTAGAAGTCTCTCCTTATTGATACAGTATTAGTAATTAGATCGTGATATTTTTTAGGCTTGCCAAATCTTTTTCAGGCTATATTATCAATTCCCCTTGAAAAACTATGTGCCTACGTCTTTTTCGGAATTCAAGAATTGATATATTGTTTGATTATATCTTTTATTTTCTCTTTTAGTGATAGCAAAACAATCATTGACTGACAGACCTGTGGGCCCGGAAGGGATATTTGGGGACTGTAAATGTTTTCGACAGGAGATGGGCTGTCCAAAATTTTGGTTTCGTCAACCCCGTAATGTATGTCCCGGGGAAACACGAGTCATAGAGGTTCCAGAAACATACACCGATTACGAAATTTTCAGAGAGGAAAGGATAATTTGGAATGAGATCCACAAGAAGGCTGTAGTGGACATTCCCGTTCAGAAATACGAGGAGGTCATGCTACAACCGCCTGTCACATTTGCGGAAACAACATACGACAAACCGAATGTGCAAATCCTACCTGAACCAGAACCACTCATTGGAGTACCTGTTCCACAGGATGTTATTCCAGAACCAGTTGTGAAGAAAGTTACAAAAGTTGTCAAAAAGCCCCCCGTAATGGGAGTAGTCAAGAAAACAATGATTCAGAAGGCGCCAATTTACAAAACGGAAAGGATACCTGTTAAAACTTTTATCACGAAAAAGAGACCGATTCAACGAGTTCGGATTCATTACAAGAAAGTAGTTGTTGAACATATTAATTGTTGTCCTAATTTGAAATTTTGGTTCATTGATTTACCAGTGGTTGTGGAGAATAATGAGGTTTACGACAGCAGTAGAGGCGTTACGAGAAATTAGTGTTAAAGGAAACAATGCTGTATTCGTGGTGAAAGTAAATTAACATGACAAAAATCTTCTGGGCAGTGTTTTAGTATCTTTCATAAAACGATGAAAAAAGCAGTATCATTACAGCGTTAGTACAAATGCCTTACCTATTCACTGTATTTAAGGACAGATGATACAAACAAATTATATCTTTGGAGGAGACTTAATATCATGTCACAAGTTTAGAAAAGTGGATAATTCTTAGAATTTTTTCTCTAACTTTACAACGATTGACTTTGGTTCATGTTTTAAACTAGACGTCATAGCATTCGCAATTTTGAAAGAGGCACCATTGCTAATCATAACTAATCACTTAGCATGTTTAGTTTGGTTACTTAATACCCATAGACAGAGTAGGGGAACAAAAAAATGCATATAGACTTAATCAGTTTTTAGGTCACCTGAGTAAACTCAGGTGACCTATTGTTATCTGTTTTCGTCCGTCGTCGTTCGTCGAGTGTTAACATTTGAACATTTTGGCTTCTTCTCTACAACCACTCAAGCAATTTCCACCACATTTTACACAAAGCATCTATGGGTGTAGGGGAACAAAAATTGTGAATTTCATGGTCCCTGCATCCCTGGGGCCTGAGGGGTGGGGCCAAAACCACTAAAATTAGTGCAATCTTTAAAAATCTTCTTCTTCACTCCTGGACATCAAGCAGTCAAATTGTTAGCATGAATGTAATAACCATTAAGTCCTCTTCCAATATTGTGAAATTCATAGCCCCAGGGTCAGGGCTTCTAGTGCTAGGGCGGGGCTCCATTGATTATATAGAGAAAATGCAGAATTTGTTTGAAAATCTTCCTTGCTGCTGGGTATTCAATAAACAAATTAAGTACATAGTTATGATGAGGAAGAATGCCTTTTGCAAAATTGTGAATTTTATTGCCCATGGGTCAGGGGTTCTAGTGCTAGGGCGGGGCTCTATTGATAATATAGTGAAAATGCATTATTTCTTTAAAAATCTTCTTCTCTGCCCCTGGGTATTGAGTAAACAAACTAGGTACATAGTTATGATGAGGAAGAATGCATTATGCAAAATTGTGAATTTTATGGCCCCAGGGTTAGGGGCTGTAGTGCTAGGGAGGGGCTCTATTGATTATATAGTGAAAATGCGTTATTTCTTTAAAAATCATCTGCTCCTGTATATTAAATAAACTAACCAAGTACATATTTATGATGAGGAAGAATGCCTTTTCCAAAATTGTGAATTTCATGGCCCCAGGGTTAGCGGTTCTAGTGTTAGGGCGGGGCTCTATTGATTATATAGAGAAAATGCAGAATTTGTTTGAAAATCTTCTTCTTTGCTGCTGGGTATTCAACAAACTAACTAAGTATATAGTTTAGATGAGCAAAAATGCCTTTTGCAAAATTGTGAATTTTATGGCCCCAGGTTCAGGGGTTCTGGTGTTAAGGGCGGAGCTCTGTTGATTATATAGAAAATATGCAGAAATTGTT
>PRKT01000487.1:351039-428261 GCA_003671525.1 Saccostrea glomerata
TTTTTGGGAGTTGAACTATGTTCAATCTCCCATGGTCATCACGTATTTAACATGCGCAGTAATTTGTGTTGATTATATAGAGCCGAAAGCGAGGCTACTGTGTCGCCCGATTTACTCCGATGATATTCAACAGAAAACATACATAAACATCCGCCACAAATAGTTCATGTCATTTTCTCCTGAATTTTATGATAAAGTAATTTTATTTTGAATATTAGACTTCGTTAAAAGTAAAACTAAATTATAAAGAACCTCAAAAGTTTTTCGTAATGGAACTCATTTTCAGTGTAGCGTCATACACTGAAAGAGATACGAACGACAACTCTACATGGATCCGGGCCACAATTAAAGGTTGAAGGTCAAATGGCTAAAATGTAGCACATGTAGGAAATTCATATGCCTCCCTTTCAATGATAAAAATAAAAATAGCTCACATGTTTTAGATACTTTTTGGGTATAGAATAAAAGTATAGTGTCTAAAGTTTACAATGATATGCAGCAAGGTGCATTTCAAGCAAAAATTATGCCTAGAAATATGAATTGAAAAGAGCATTCATTTGCTTTGTTTACACTTTTTTCGCCAAGCGAGAGCTATCCTGAGGTGATGACGTCAGAAGTTTATTAATAACCAGGGAATTCCACATTCAACACCCCTATTTCTGGATGTGAATATTTATCTGATACATTGCTCTATCATGTGGTCAAAGATATTTTGGAAGTAAAGATTTTTAAAAAAAGTTACAAAGAAAATAAAACACATGTTTTTACTATATAAATCTATATGTAAGCTAATTGTTGTCCGGGTCCACATACTGAAGGCAAGCGGTGAATCTAGTCTTCTCGACGCCTGGCGGTCCCGGATTTTTAGCAATATCTTTTTTACCGGTGCAGAGAATTTATTCAAACTTTTCATGAACATTTCCTTGGTTTAAATTAATTCATTAATGCATTAAAACTTTAGGAAATATGCGTCATGCTAAGGGTATATATATATAATTAGCAATGGTTGCTCTTTCAAAATTGTAAATTTCATGGCCTCTGGTTTAATTCAATTGTTGGAAATATGTTCATAATACTTAAGAGACCTGTAAGGCCCGTGTGCCTCTTGTTTCTTATTATATATTGTAATTAACAATTTAGTCAATATGTAGCTCTTAACACCATGGCAATGTACATGATTGCCAAAATACTCGTATCCCTGTGTCTTGAACAGTATACCAAGAGCTGATGCTATATCGTACATTTGAAAATGAGATAATAAAAACTCAATTCATTGGTTAAAAAAAAAAGCAAGACTGAAAATAGTTTCTGTGTTTTCTTTTAAGCTTTTTACTTTGTTTTACATAAAAACCAAACGTGCCCGTTTAACTCCATATATCTTTGGCAAATATAAATGTATATAGGATTAAAAAAGATTCTTTATTGTGTAAAAAAAAAATTACGATTATTTAGTGAGATTTGAGGTATAATAAAGAAGTACTCTTATAAATCAACCGAACACTAAGCAATAAATGTCACTGCTCCTCAAATATAGTTGTCTCATTTTAATAAAGAGAGTTAATTATCTACAAATACACATCTATAGAAATTATTTCTACACTCTAATACCCATTTAAAGATAAAAACATTCTAAAGATATTTCTTTTCATAAATAAGGGAAGAACAAATTTTGTAAAGTAATATCTTAATAAATTTTGAAATAAAACTCTTTAACATCAAAGACACATTATGTAACTTATATGCAGTGACCTAAACTTAATGTCTGACCGCATATGCGTGCGTTAATAACATTTGTTGAAAAACTAATGATTAATTTAAGTAATACTTGTAAATTAGATTTAAGGTTCTGTTATTTTCAGAAACCAAGCATTGCACTGAAAACAAACTCCTAAAAATAGTGTAGTTAATAAGTTTTTACACGGTTTAAAAAAGACAATTAAAGTGGTTTTCGCAGTCTTTTCTCAATTCATTTAGACAATAATGGTTGACACAAACAATTGAACGTCAAATCAAGATGATCTAATTTCTCTATAGACTGAAAAAGGAGATTGGAACTGAAAAAACATACTATAAAACACTTTGTACATGTGTGTTTAGAATTAAAGTTGTTATTTCTTAGAGATGAACAACAAAGAGCTCGAGAGGAAACGTAATAAGATAGATGTCCCTTGTGTGGTCATGTAAGACAGCGAGGAACATCGTGTTTAGAGGAGAACCTTCTATACACTTCCGTGTCTCCGATATAAATAATATATCGCTGAAGTTTTCACTGGATATTCTAGCCACGGTTGTGAATTTATGGTGGTAAAAATATTCTAATTTAAATTATTTTACCTTAAATAGATGTCTGAATAATTTTTTTTAAAATTTAAATTTTTGAAAATTGCACACCCCCTTTTTAAATATTTCATGGTGAAAATACATAAGATTTCTAAATTCTTTTTTATCTGGGACACTGTATACTCCATTTGCAGTAATGACAAAAGGGCATTGTGAATTTTGATGCAATATAGGGGTGCCAGAGAGCAACTAATAGAAAACAGGAATAATTATATACGACTTTGATACATAAATAAACAATACAGTGATTGGATCAATAAATACATTTTATATTTGAATAATTTTCAGGTTATACTATAATCACCATAAAATTTATATTTGCAAATCCACATGCACCAAATTCAATTGTTGGAGAATATCAAAAAATATTGCCTAGTCTTATGTCATGTCAAAGCTATTAATAAAAAAACTGAAATGAAAATTTAGGACTTAATGTGGACTTAATTACCTTTATTAATCAAAGAAAAAAAAGCTACACAATTTAGGAACATTACTAAACAAGGAAATGTTTCGAACATGATGCTTACCATATTGCATTGTCACAGCCTTTACGCAACAAATTAAAGTTACACATCCATAAAAAACTAGAATTGTATTGACGACAAACATGTTTTCTCCGGGGCTGCCTGTGATTGCCTGTCGAGTCTCTTCATTAAGTAAACTTATATATAATCGTTGTCCTTACTACAAACTGTCATGACAGATTTAATGAGGCTTACAGAGAGGGTTCACATTGACAGACAATTGAATCTCTGCAACTTCCGTATTGTCAATTTATACAAAAATCTCGCGCGCAATTTCGTGATGCATGACGGGAGGTGTCGGCTGCTGCTTACACAGGCTCCTTGAATTCTATTTGCGGTTACCCGTATGACAAAGAAGGGTCCTTAAAGACTGTGGTAGACAAATTAAATGGTCATATCTTTGTTTATCTTTGGTTGTATGGAGAACTCTTATTAATATCACATCTGATGAGAAGTGATGTTTACATGTTGATATCCATGGAATTCTCTAACTGAGTGACCGGATTACTCATTCTCTCTTTAGGACACTAGGAAATGACATGACCGAATTAGACAAACAGTAAGACATAACAAATGATTACGAGAAGGTCATTAATAACACAGGAGGGATTTAGTCGAATTGCATTAATGAACAGAAAACTCCTTAAAACTTACGGACAGATTTAATATATTTCATTTAATATTGTACAATATGAATGAAGGAATGGTTTTTGCGGATTCTGAATTTTATATATGTATTGTAAAACGAAGGTGTTCATGGTATCCCATAAAATGAAAGATCATGCATTTAATTGCTTAAGTATTTTTTTGTTCCATTGACTTTTTGAGCTTGAAAACTGTTAGTTATCTCAATAGAATTCCCTAAGTAAACATAAACCCATGGGCCACATCGCTTACCTGAGCATTGAGGCTAGAGAAAAAGCAAATATCGATCCAGTATGAAAGATGCTTCCATATAAATATAACCTGGCTTTCTTGATCATAAGATAAATATTGCTAATGATCATTTCTATATATTCCTAGGTATAACTTAGATCGTCCATTGTGACCCCACTCTACCCCCAGGGGTCATGATTTGAACAAACTTAATTCTACACGACCTGGGGTTGCTTTTATATAAGTACATGTTCGTTCAATCATGGCTTTGCTGTTCTCGAGAAGATTTTTCTTTAGAAGAAGATTTTTTCCATAAATTCCTATGTAAAACAATGACCGTCCATTGTGGCCCTACCCTTCACCTAAGGGTCATGATTTGAACTAACTTGAATCTACACAACCTGAGGATGCTTTTATATAAATATAACCTATCATGGCTTCTTTGTTCTTGAGAAGAAGATTTTTTCCTATCTATTCCTAATAAAGACTTTGATTGACCATTGTGAGCCCATCCTACCCACAGGGTTCATGGTATGGGCAAACTTGATTCTACACTACCTGATGATGCTTCTACATAAATATGGCCGATCACGGCTTTGTTCTTGAGAAGAATATTTTTCCTATATATTCCTATGTAAAAATTTGACCGTCCATTATGGTCTCAACCTAACACAAGGGGTCATGATTTGAAAAAACTTGAATCTACATAACCTGAGGATGCTTCTATATAAATATGGCCAATCATGGCTTTGTTGTTCTTGAGAAGAGATTTTAAAAGATTTTTCCTGTATATTCCTATGTAAAAATTTTATCGTCCATCGTGGCCCTGCCCTACCCCTGTGGAGGGGGGTTATGATTTGAACAAACTTGAATCTACACTACCTGAGGATGCTCCCACATTAGTGTCATCTTTCCTGACACAGTGGATTTATAAAGCATGACACCAAATTTTCATTATTTCTTTATTATCTCGCCTTGAAAGAGGGAGTGGCCCTTCATATGAACAAACCTGAATTTCCTTAGCCCTAGGATGCTTTGTGGCAAGTTTGATTGAAATTGGCCCAGTGGTTCTGAGAAAGTCGAAAATGTGACAAGTTTACAGATAGATAGACGGACGGACGCCAGACATAATGTGATCAGAAAAGCTACCTGTGCTTTTATCTAAGGTGAGCTAAAATTCTTAGTACAAATTAGCAAACAATTTTAGATCCGTCTTTAGGAATGATGTAATAGAAAAGAGATTGCAATATATTATTTCATTTCTAACACTGTGGTTTTTAAGAAACGCCGTTTTTTAGAAAATACATTTTTGACCCTTGATCGAATGAACCCGGGGATATTTTTTTGTTAAAAATTCGTTCTCCTGTTGTATTGTCCTAATCGTGATGGGTGGGGGTAGTGTTTTATATTTATTTTAATGTTCATACTTCTTATTCGAGGTTGTTACTTACCAGTAAAAATGAATGCATATTTAAAGATAGCAACACCCTTTTGTCTTATTTTTGTTGATAAATAAAACCGCGAATTATTGTAGGGACACTTCCTTAAGATTACGTAGTGTCAAAAGGAATCTACCAAAATATTTCCTTATAACCAATTTGAAGAGTATTGTCTGTAAGTATCACAATTTTAACGAAATAAAAAGATTTTTCCGTCATTGTGACCACGTCAAATGTCAAACATGACATTTCTAAATAAACGCAGTCTCTAAACAATCTTCTTAATATATATCTTTATATACGTTAAATTTACCATCGCAATATATGAAAAACATCATGTCAAAGAGGCATGGAGTGAATAAAAGGTAACTTGAATAAGTACGATTATGTTATAAACTCGAGCTAATAGGTCTCAAAAGCACGTATTACATTCGGAGAACATTACATACTATAATGTATATCATATTCATTCCGAAGGGCTGATGTGACAAATGATATGAATTTTATAATTTATTATTTTATTTACTATATATCTTTTATAAAGTCATTGTTTAAGCCCAGGAAAATTAAGTTTAGATTAAGACGTGCCTTTTTACTTATTTCTAAAAAAAAACTGATCAAGCTTTGATTGAAAAATATGGAAATGACAACAGTATTCAAGATCAAAAGTCCATTCAACAAAACAAAATAGGAGCAGAGCAAACATGGATCTCCAAAACATCAGATGTGGGATCAGGTGCCATGGAGGAGTTCGCATCCACTGCCGATCGGTCACACTCGCCGTGTGCTTCGCGTCATGCTTGAAAAATTTCGTTGACAACTGTGTGTATAGATAATGGACAAACAAACAGTATGAAAAAGCCACTCAGCATTAATTTTGACTCAATGATAAATTGTATTTGCTGAATAGGCACTGTATCGACCATAGAACCTACAAAATGCTAACTTTAAACGAGACAGCTGATATTCTTGTTTGAGCAAATTGTTTGACAATAACTTAACTCGATATAAAGATTGTATTCATATAAAGATTGTATTCATATGAAGCAGAATTTGTCCAAAATTTTATTCATGAAAAGAAGAAAACACTCGCTGTAGCCTTTTACTCGACATATATTGACGACGTATTGTCAATTAACAATGGTTATTTCCATTTTTAGGTCACCTGAGTAACTCAGGTGACCTATTGCTATCTGTTTTTGTCCGTCGTTATTAAATAGTTGCCCTTCCTGGCTGAGGGTCGGAGTCCCTTAACATACCTTATAATTTCAAGAATATTGATCAAGCCGTGTACAGTTTTTTCAAAGATCTTTAATATGGTTGATACTAACGCAGTTTGAAAACAAAATTATGTTTCAAAGTATGTTGAGGTGGTCCAAAATTAAAAGCACCTAGAAAATAAAATTTCAAAGTGCGTAATTTTTTTCAAAGTGCATTGTAACATTGACAAGCAAATTTGTAATTAACACATTATAGAACCGAATAATTACAAATTGTATACATCGTAATATTATGTTGGTATTAAAAAAAAAAAGGAAACTGATGATCAACGGATGAAAGAATTGCTGCTGTGATGAAAATAAAGTTTGAATTCTAGAATTCCAACTCACTTTTTGTCAGATGACGCAGATAATGTTAACAAAGTCATTTAACATGCTTCATCCGAAAACATTGGTGTCAGGCGGGTTGTTAACATTTTTCTTTGTTTCATTGTCACATTAAGCAGTATAAAACACTACCAACGATCACTTGTTCGGCGCAATCCAGCAAGTATATCCTGTGCGAACAACGCCGTCAGACTCATGTTTCCAATGTAGTTCTTTTACTTTATGTGTCGTTCGCTTCAAAATGTTTATCTTTCATGCTGATCTTAGTGAAAATGTACACATCAAGTTAAAAATATATAAACAATTTGTTCAGAATATTGACTAATGAGAATAAATTATGACAAATAGAATCAGTTTTTTTAGTTTCATAACATTCAGTATACCGCTCTTAGTTAAATTTTCCTATAATTTATCAAGCCGTTTCATTATTTCTTTCATTTACAATTTAATCACTTTGTATTAACGGAACGACCTTTCCACAATTTAGTTAAATACTTAACATTGACATTAGTGTAATCGAAATCTTGCTTCCATTAACCCAATTTCAGCTAAATGATGATAAATTTAACAAACAAGGTATAAAGATCACATGAAAGGGACAAATACAAATAACTCACACTGCCTGTGTGAACACAGGTTAAGCAGACTGGTCCCGTTATGACACCACTCCTTCATTTCAGGTAGATGTATACTATACCACACTGCCTCATACAGGCCCACAGCAGCGAACAGGCAACCTAGCTGTAGAAATAGATTGACAAAAAATTCTTATAAATTGCCAAATTTAAAAAAAAAATCACTTTCGGGAAGGGGAATGTTTAAGTCCCATTAAAAAATATTTAGAAACAGCAAATTGAATTTATAGTCACCATTGTTTGATCTTTCCTAGTTTCTGACTAAATCAATTATATTTGCTCATATGTCTTTAAAATTTAGATGAAAGGGATTTGCCCATCATATATTTCTTTCTCACAATTGTTTAAACTTGAAATAAAGATTGTATTCTGAGATTAAAATTTAGCAGGGACCATACTTTTGGCGGAGGTGCGTATAAAAATATCTGTCTCATTTTCTGATTCTTACAGTTGCTACAGAACAATCAATCTAGTTGAATTTTTAAATAATCAAAGACTTAGAGATACATAGTGTCTTAAATTCAAAACTATAGACTAGGGTTTAAGAATTTATCAAACAAATATAATTTTCTTTTAAAAAACGATTTACGTCTTGAAAGTTTATAATGTATAATGTTTTCTCTGTGACAATAATGAAAAGTGATCGATTTCGAAAATTCTATAAATAATACAATAATGGTAAGAGAACCCCTGAAATTTCAGAGGTGGGATAAAATGCTTTGGAGACCTGTGCATTCCCTGTTGACAGGTCACATCCGCTGTGAGTCCTCGGGACCTTTTATGTTTAAGTGGACGTACGTTTGAACATTATCACTACGTTAACTTCATGTCTCATTCATAATGTCAAGGAAAAAGTTAATGACCTTAACCAGACCTTGATCCTGAAAAAAAATGGTTGATTTTATGTACTTTAACTTAATAATACTTTCTTCTTGGACCTTTAAAAAATTGATAAAATTACAAATAATAGGAGAAACCCTCCTTAAAAATCAAGAGCTGTAAACGTTTTAGAAGCTAAATGTGTACAAGTGAAGGTAATCAAATACAGTTAGTAAATTGAATCGCTAATGAAGCCAAAACACGAACTCCTTAAAACTCCAGAAAGGAGAAAGGGTGTCAGGTACTAGGAGGAGTAAGCTTCCCTCCACGACCAGACACGCAGGCCGTGAGCCCTAATCATTGATCAGGTGGACAAAGTTCTCCATAGTCAAATTTAGTCTAAAAGCTATGGCCTTACAAATTATACGTCAAATTATACAAACGATACAAGTATGTTGTATTTATAAATATGTTCACTATAACGACTTTACACTTTACAAATAAAAAAAAAACTTACTTTAAACTTTGTTAAAAGCTGGTAATATCAACTGCCATGTTTAATTCAAAAGCTTGTCTTGAACACTGAATAAACTAAATTATAAAATTTGTAATATAAAAAAAAACTCAATCTGTCTGATCATGGGATCAAGTTCGAGCTAATTAGCAAGCTGGGAACGATAGAGAAAATGATAAGTAAATTCTAGTTTGCTCTTAACTAATTATTTATATAATTAATTATTTATGATTTATTGTTATTGTTTATATCCTTTGCATTTCCTATTTGCATAAAGACTTAAGAGTTATTGTTTTAGTAATTCTCATTATTTTGTTAAAGGATGGGATAATGATGCAAAAAAATCAAAGCCAGGTGTTCGTTTTGTGTTAAGTGACGTCTAAAATGTGTCTTTCTCGTTTCTAAGGTGTTGATTTTTATATTGATTGGACGATTATGTGGGGCGAGATCAAGAAGATTGACTGATTCCGGTTAATTCATCTTATTTTTCATAAACTTACAATAGAAATATAAAAAAAATAAATTGATGTTTTTTTTTTATTAACACTTCTGAAATCTGGGGAACTTCAGCTACTGAACGGTAAAAAAAATTATTAATTTAATTTTTTATAGTTCACAAAAAGTTCATTGGAAGTGTATAAAATTTGGTTGGAAGTATTTCTGAAAAATTTCTGAGACTTTATTTAAAACTTGAACTTTTCATTTTCCTTCCTCATTTTCAAAGATTGATGCATATTTTGTGCAGGTGTATTTATAACTTTAGTTAGAGTGTGTAAAGAATTGAGGTAAATGTATTGATTGCTAATTAATTTATTTTTCCCGGAAAAATCTAAAAATGAAAACAAACACCAAACAGGTTCAATACAGTTCCTACCACTTAATTATGAATGGGTCACTAAACATGTGATAAAACACACCAGCACGATGATCTTGAAAACATTCACGACTCATTAACTGGTACAAATTCCTCTTTTTTAAACAAATAAGTGTTAATTTTAACATTTATCAGGCGTAGATATTCGGTTAAGTATTGAAAAATTTAAATGTCACGTTCTTAGACTTCTTACAAGATTATCTAAATCTAAAAAACTATTCTGTAACTGTATCAGAAATTTTGCGTTTACCATTGTACATGTAGCATGCAAGTTATAAACATATCATAATGATCTTTAAGAATTTTTTTATGTTAAATTACGAGTTTTAATAATGTGCATCTTATCTCTCTTTTTTCTTCTTGCAGAAATGCGGATGTGCAGTGAGTATTATTTTTTTTTAATTAATTTTTTTTTGTATAAGAGTTTATTCTGTATAGATTATCTTCTTATACCTTCACTTCTTCCTATGTCTTACATGTATATCAATTATTAGACCATTGATTCGCAACCTTTACCAATATTCATTCTTTTTTTAAAAATAACATATATTAATAATTGGTAATTAATGGTACAGGCCTCTCTATTTCAAGTACTGATGATTTCTTTTAGTCATATGGTATCTCTCATATATATTTGAACTGTCTAGAAAAGAAGAAAAACGATTGTATTTACCAGTCCGAGTGAGTGTTCTGGAAGCTTGGCGTAATCAATCAAAACACATGTCTCCAGTGCAACAGGGTCGCTTACTTCTTATACACTCAAATATACCTGTTACTTTTATGACGTAAGAATGTTTAAAAGACCTTTGACGTTTTTTAAATTTGTTTTTGATTCTTGCCTCTCATAAAGAACAAAGATTTTTTTTATTTGTTCAAGAGAGGAAACTTCTTTAGAGTACGATTATATTATTGTATACGAACGCAAAATTTTGAAATATTTGGTAATAAAAAAAAACTGCAGACCGATATCTACTACAAAACGCACGATTGTGTAGTTAATTCAAAGGATATTAAAAAAACACCGATCATTACACTTGTATACTTGCATAAGAAAACAATGCAGAAATGCTTAAACCTTTTCAAACACTCCAAAGCACTCCCTTCTTCCTGAATTTTTTTAATTCTATTTATACTAAAATGGTATTTTTTCGTAGACAGTTTCATGTATTTTTGAATCACAATATTGTATGCCCATTACACTCAAGGACCAAGGCTGTACTTTTTTAGGGGGACGGCGTACACATCGTAAATTAATTCCACCTGGAAAATCTGTCTACATCATTTTTTATGTGGTTTTAGGGTTAAGTCAAGTTATATGTTTTATCGAGTTAATGAAATATGAAATGCATGTATAAAAGATAATATTTTACAGATAAGGATCTTCCGTAAACGTTGTAATTTATGTCTAAAATATACAACTTGTAGCACGATTGATATGAAAAAGCTCAGTAACTACAACGTAAAGACGAGCTGACTTGACATGGCAGTGTTGATATATATACATCATTACCGGGAATATGACAGCTGTTGAAAATACTAAAGGGTCTTACAAAAATATCTCTCTAAGCTGCGGAGTCCACAAATAACCCCTCGGAATAATCAGTCAGCGGTGATTGGTCGAGGGTGTATCACGTGCAGGAAAAGAAGAGAGCAGTGTTTTGTCTTCAAACTGTCACAAGCGAGATAACTCTGAAAAAGGACTGGACTTTTGCGAGAAGCACGTGCTTTCACCAATCTCTCACCAGAGGGCGTAATACGCTTCGCTTCATACCTCTGTCAACGTCTAAATGCCAAGATTCTTGGCAAAACTTACTTCTATCCATTGAATTATAACTGAGCAATTTTAAAATTATTTTGTATTCTTGCATTTTAAAATCTTAAAAGTTTATTTATGAAAATCAACAATAGATGTAGCTAATTCGACATATCTAACAAGGGATTATTTCTCGACAGGATATTGGAAAATTTAAAACGCATTGTCAACAAATATCAATTTGGTTAAGTATTTTACAGACAAAAACTTTCAGTATTTACACATATACAGAAATAAGAAGGTGTTTATCTTCCATTTGAAAATTTCACATATCTCCGCTTACTGTACTACCAAAGCCTATACATACTAATATATAGGTCCCTGGTACTACTTTTAGACGTTGACACAGGTATAAGTGGAACAATAACTCTAAGCAAAGATTGGCCTTTTATATAGTGACATTTAAACCTGTATCTTGTACGAATGTACAGAATTAATAATAGATAGGGAAACCTTTTTAGTGTGCTCATAGGTATCGCGGTAGGGGCACTAACATGTGAAGGCCGGCAGTTCAGGGAAGGGTTGTTGTTGCTTTCTTCAAAGACAGCTTATATGTGCTTTGAAATAACCCATTATTTACGTTGAATTAAATGTTGAGATAAATATTTATATCGTCAAAAGTTTCCGTAATTGTCCAAGTATACATGTAAAAGTAATCCGTAAACCATGAAAGTCAGTGCTCCTCGCAAAAGTCCACTGCTCATTTATACTACTTTAAGAAATTCATTTTTGTCCCCAGCTTTCGCGAAAGTGAAAGGGGACATTATATTTCTCATTCGTCCGTCCTTCACAAAATCTTTAACCTTGCCCATAACTTTTGATCAAGTGGAGCTATGACTTTCATATCTCACATGTGTATTCCTTGTGACAAGACCTTTCTTTGGGTTGGCAACCTAGCTGTAGAAATAGATTGACAAAAAATTCTTATAAATTGCCAAATTAAAAAAAAAAATCACTTTCGGGAAGGGGAATGTTCTTGATTTTTTTATCTTTTTTTTTTCCAGATGCTGAAATTTTCTGATGGTCTTTAACTTTTTCATATATTTTCATATTGATTAATTGTATGTTGTTTAACGTTCCTTTCGAGAATTTTTTATTCATATGGAGCCGCCAGCACTTGCCGACGGAGTGCTACAAATTTTTTTCCTATAATACTCGGGACTTAGGGCCATTGAGCAGGGAGGAATCTTTTTCTGGCCAGCACCTACTGCAACACGGTATGCCGGTTTATACAGGTTTCATCCAAAAGACTGGTCTCCGCGTCCCACTGGGATTTGAACCCGCGACGTAAATATCGATTATCTCCTTCTTTATTTGAAAAGGACGTTAATTGTATTCTAACGACCAATTGCAAGCCTTATGACAAACAAGATGACTTTAACTTTTCAATCGTCAACTTTCCTCACTTATGCTGCAATAAACCTTCCCTGATCTACGTATGAAGCATAAGGAGATTACGAACAGTACTCAAGATCAAAAGTCCATTAAACAATAAAAATAGGAGCAGAGCAAACATGGACCTCCTAAGCATCAAAGATGGGGTCAGGTGCCATGGAGGAGTGAGCACTCCCTGTCGACCGGTCACACCCGCCGTGCACTCCTTGTCATGATCGGGAATAAACGGACTAACTATTAGTATGAAAAAAAAAAAAAACATCAGCGAGCATCGCACTCAATGATACCTTGCTGAAAAGGTCACTGTATCGAACTTACGAAATGATGACTTTAAACGAGACTGCTGATATTCTTGTTTCATCAACTTGCTTGTCAATAATTTAGCTCGTTTTAGAATTTGTTCATACGTAGAGCATGCTCTTGCGTTTCGAATCAACTGAGATATATCAACTCCTTATGCATGCAGGTGATGAAGGTATATTGCTGCATAGGCAAGGGAAGTTGACGATTGAAAAGTTAAAGTCATCACGTTGATCATAGAGCTTGGTAGTTGGATAACCATTTATGTAATTCTGGAAGAGGCACTCTTGCTCAACATAACTATGTGTTTAGTTAGTTCATTTAATACCCAGAAGCAGAGAAAAAGATTTTCAAGAATAAATGCATTTTCACTATATGATCAATAGAGCCCCGCCCTAACACCAGAACCCCTGACCCCTGGGCTGGAGCAATTCACCTAACATAAATGAATCAGTATTTGTCCCAGCATCTTCCTGACATGTAGTGAACTTGAAGGTAGTATCTGTTCATTTCCATAATTTTAATGTCTTCCTTTCAATGATGTTCAATAGTGGGGATGTAATAAGTTTACAAATGAGTCCCAATGCCTTGCATCCAGATATAAAAAATGGTTTACGAAGATCATGCAACACCCACTGATTCGAACCATGTTATTCCAGGAAAAGCTCCATATCTTTATGGAAATAATATACCACACCTGCATTAAGGAAAAAGGATATTAAATCGACTTCCACGAAACGGTGTTAGTGGAACGCTGTTTATATTGCTGTCCTGAAGTTTCTTAATGTAGGTGAGGAAAGGTCCATGACATCCTGATTTTGCATCCCCGCCGTAAGAGAAGGTTTTGCATGCTGTCCTGATCAAACGAGTGACTCCTGACTCTGATATTTTGTTAAATAATTTATTCAGTGCTATTACATTCCCATTAAAATGACCGACCTATACTTCCTGGACACTCTTGTCTGTCACTTCGGCAAAATGAACAAGCGAATGTAACCCACAGAAAAAGTTATTTAGTCTCCCTATACTTCTTTGCTCTTCAATTGAGAACTCCTCCCAATCAACGACCATGCGAGGAAGAATTTCTGTTCTATATTGTTCTAGAAGTTCATTAAATTCGAGCTCTGTGGCTGCCTTATCAGACATTATATTTCTAATATTGAACATAAGATTTTGTGATGCCACATTACCTACTCTGTAGTAAGATTTGTTCAAATCTTAAAGAATGTCTTTAAAAGTATCTGGTGTATCCTTCCAAGACTTTGTACATAACTCTCTTAAGTCCATCACTTATGGTCGACCTTCATCATCTCTTACTGCATAGACACCAAATTTAGTGCCATACTTGGACGTTTCATCTGTTTCTAAGGTAATACCTCCTCTCCCAACTGCTTCTGGGAAAGTACAAGACGCTGAATATTTATGTTATTCATTGTGGAAGCTTATGGTAATTTATTGAACTTTTTCCCGACCATTGCCAAGCATGCCTCCATGACTTTTCCAACTCAAGTTGTGCTTATATGGTTTTCCAGTAGAGTGTGAACACATTGTTGCAGTTGTGGAGTATAGCGCTTCTCTTCTTCATTGAAAATATTTACAACTTCATTTTCAAGTCGGATCCCATATTGATAATCCAATACTGCAATCTTTTTCTTCAAGTCAGTATTCTCTTCTTTCAAATCGCTCAGTTCTTGAACTATCCTGTCTTGAGGTACATGTTTCTGCACTCTAGGTCTTCCTTCAGTTTTATTAGCAAGTTTTTGTCTAAAATAATCCTCTCGAGTTCTTGTCCTTTTGAGTTCTTTTTGCTTATGGACTTCTTTCTCCTTCATCTCAGATGTTTTTGGCTAGTTCTTCGCATTTCTATGACTTAATCTGCAAACTATGAGTTGTTGTCAATTTTCTCTGTGTATCCTGAAGGTTAACAGCCATATCCCTGACAATGCTAATAGCTGTCATCTTCTGAGGATTTAAATTTAATAGTTCCTTTTAAGTTCCACGTGATTTTGTTGCTTGACTAGATGTGGCATTTGGATAATCGATGATTGATTTAAGAATAATTAAATTGTCTCTTTCACTTTACAGACAGCAGCAGCAAAGCAATTGCCCTCCCTTCTTCGAAGAGGGGCATAATATAAACATGCGTGGATCTAGGAGGGTGTTTTAAAAAGGGCGGGAGGTCCATAGGAATTATGGTAAAATCATCAACGCGTTAACGGACAAAATGGTGTTACGGTCAACTTCTGGGGATTATTGTAAAGTTGTAAATAATAAATTTTAGGTATAAAATACAAATTTGAAAAATTTAGACATATATTCGGTAGAAAACAAATAAATTTTGTCCGTTAACGCGTTGATTTTCGCATGAATTTTGGCCTCGAAGTCCTTCAGGGCAGGCCTGCCCCTATATACAATTTTGATAGGTAAGGATGTAAGGAATAATTTAAGATAAGATTTATTTAGGGGCACCCCTGCCCTCAGGTCGAAATTCACAAAAAAAACTACAAAAAATAAGGAAACCTGATTTTCAGGATCTGCTTTTAATTCATGCATTTCATTATTATAGTCAGACTAGCTCAGTTGATATGTGCGCTGACTTTTACACCTTGGATACTTTCTTTTTAAAGTCGGGGATTGAATTTTAAATGTCGCTTTTTCCGGGAAATAATTCTCTCCTATAGGTCAATTCTTTTGTTAAAGTGAATACATCCTCTTTCGGTCTTTTAAAGTGGGGGAGTATCCCCCCTCCCCCGTGAAAGAAAATTCTGGAACCGCGCCTATTCCAGAAAATTATGAAGGCATAGAATTGAGTTACATCCCCACTCTTAGAAGAGGGACATCGCACTGTTTCTACATGCAATTCACTATCACAGAGACATTGCGCATTGCCCTATTAGAATAAAAAGTGCATAAAAGCTTGTTTACACAGATTTATTTCATGAGTACAAGAAATTGACAAATTAAGGCATTGTTATCAATCTTGGATTAATAATTAATATTCCATAAATAACCCAACCTTGCTATTTTTTCGCTGTGTTTCTTTGTTCCTTTTTCTTTTTTGTGTCCGCGGTCATTTATTTGATCAAATATTTCATGCAGAGAGGACAAACAATTAGTCAGTACCTCCAGGATGAGAGAATTCCCACTGTCATTTAATGGTTGAAATGTTCCTAAATAGATAAAACGGAAATATCTCATATATCATTTAAAAACTATAACAATAAACAAATTCAGGTTAACAAAATAATAAATGCGGTAATTGTTTTCAAGACATGATGACAACTGTAATGTGATCTTCCATTTCGATGTTCGAAATTATTTTCCTGAGAAATGAAAAAGATCGTGCACTACGTATCCCATTCTTTTATTTAACGCTGAACAGGACTCGCGAAATATACCATTTTCGATAGTACTGTCTATCATATCGGCACCGAGGTACACTTTTACTTTATATATTTTTTACAGTTATGTGTATCTGTTTGTTTGTATACTGCACTGACCAGTAAATGTTGTAAGTTTTTTTGGGTATTTTACTCTGCTGCATATAAAAAGTATACATTTATTTTTTGCTACCGAATGCTGTATGGGACATGTCCATCTACATCGTTGTCGATTGATTACAAGAACAGTAACAAAGTCAGCGGCGTTATATAGATACACTCAGATAAAGTGATAGACCAATCGAATATGGCGGACACATTCCTTTTATGATTCGTGTTTAGCTAAAGTTAAAAAAAAACATCTTTAATATTTTGTAAATATGAGGGTTGTCCCAGAAAAACGCGAACATTTTTAATATCTTTTGTTTTACTAGGATTATAAATTTAAAAATTGGTATACATCATGATCAACATTTTGTTAATAATGCCTACAAATTTCAAAGAAATATCTCTATAAATAAAATTTTCCTCTTATGTAAAGAAAGCTATCAAATCAGCTGTCGGCGCAACACTCACACTGACGACGTCAAAAACGTATCTCGTAGTGTTTACGAATTTGTTATGAAAACTGCGCCTCTATAAATTTAGGGACTTTTGGTATAAAATTACATTGCAAAAGCTCAACAACCTCTTGAAATAGATACACACAAACAGAATGTATACATTTATGACCTTGAATTTTGACCTCAAAATCCATAGGGGTCTTCCTTAAGCCACAGGAAGTTGTTATGTAAAAATTCATTGCAAAAGCTCAAGGGGTTCTCGAGATATCGCGCGGAAACGAAAGCGTTATAACAGACAAAATTTGCGAATTTATTACCTTGACTTTGACCTTTTGACCTGAAAATCAAAAGGGGTCTTCTTTAGTCCATAGGGAGTTGCTATGCAAAATTTCATTGCAAAAGCTCAAAGGGTTCTCGAGATATTGTGTGGAAACGAAAGCGTTACAGACTTACAGAAAGACGAACGGACGGACGGACAAACGGACAGACCCAAATTAATATCCCCCACTTTTCAAGCGGGGGACAAAAACATGCAGGAAACTTACCTCCTTTAAATCTTTATCATGATTTAATCCCATGATAAATACACAATAAATAATCCATGAAAATGTCCGAAAGTACAAATCACACACAATTTGGGTTCGCCATGCTTGTTGACTCAGGTCTCAGAGGGTGCTCTCTTTTCGGTCCGTAATGTGTGCATAAATACAGACGCTCGCCATCACTAGGCGTCATTCTTTTAGTATCGGATATCCGAAACGTTGAGGAGGCGTCTTCAGGGATTGCTGAATTTTCCAAATTTTATATGGTGCCCGGGTTAGAAATTATTACCCAGTACGTGGTGCGGAGGATAGACAATGGTAGAGAGCTGGGGCGGTGGAATATGGGGAGATTCCGGACACGGTCAGATATGCTCCCCCGCCGTCGCCGGAGGCAGCGGAGATCTTACCAGGGTTGTCATCAGGGTTACCAGGGTTGTCATCACCGGAGCCGGTCGCCTGCCAGGACTGCCCGGCGCACCTCCACACTACCGAGGAGATCTCCTCCGCCACCCCCGAGGAGTGAGATGAACCGGCTGGCTCTACCTGACACCCCCAGGAGTCCGTCCACTTAGGCCAGGCCCCCTACACCGAACCCTTCCCCATCTCAGCACCTGGCGGACATGCAGGAGTTAGAGGAGACGTGCCAGGGGGAGATGAGGCCCTCGACGCCCCCCTCGCCACCACCCAGGACATCGGTGCTTGCCATTTAGGTTGCCCGGGGTTCATGAGGGCGCCTCCCTTTATGTTGGACCGGTGTCCTGTTGGACCCAAGATGTTACCACTAATATCATCTGCTGTGGCTGCCACCAGAGGCCGGCATGTTTCAGTTGTTGTTTTTTTTGGTGGAGAGGGATCGTGGCTGCCCTCTCTGCCACCACCGACGTTCTAGGTGGTCTGCCCCCAGAGGGAACCGGCCTCCACCCCCACCTAGGAATAATAATTTTTTTTATTAACATTAACATTCCAGTCCTAAATTATAACCGGCCTACAATATCTCTTCTAAATTTTAAATCTTGATTTCTTAATTTAGAACAAGAGGCCCACGGGCCTTATAGGTCACCTGCGTATCATGTAACATCTTTCCAGCGATTGTATTTGGTTCGTGATTTAATCCCCCCCCCACCGGTACCCCTGACCCAGCAGCCCTGAAATTATCTATTTTGAAAGAGGCCCCTTTCTTCAACATAAGGCCAGCATTTTTTTTTCTAGGTTTAGCTAAGAACTTGGTGATGATACTTAGGTCTTCTATAGTGATCTGGTCTGGTAAATTAAACATGCACAGGTCTCGCCCTACAGGATCTTGAGTCTCTGGCATGGAGGGTCCTATATACCCTTCAGGTGTCACAAAATTAGGATTGTCAGTGGTATTCATCTTTGCTTCTGCCATGTTAAACACGTCTGACTTCTAACAAGATCTATCTGAAAACGACAGCCCATATACTCTTAGCGCTGCTTTTTATACCTTTGTACTGAGTCTAAATGAAGTCTAAGTGGAAAAACTTGCACGCGCTCACGGTGTGAGAAATTCCTGAGATATATGAGATCTGAGGAAAAACCCACACCCGCTCAGCTCCTTCTTACCTGCACGTTCTCAGCACGCACCTGGAAAAACCTACACTCGCTTATCACCTTACTCTTATTAAGTCTACTGGTTTTTCCAAAGTCATTATAAATGATAATAAAATGGGTATAAATCAGATCAACGTTTTGTTTTTCTGTTCATAATCAATTGTCATGTCCAAGCAATACCATTCTTTAATTTTAGCAGAGTGTGATATATTAATGCAATGGATAGAGTAACACGAGCAACCTCTCCCTCCAGAGGCCGAAGAAGTGTTCTTAAAAGCAGCCGACATCCTAGAAACAACTCAGGATTTATGGTTACAATGCCTGGGGCTTTTACACCCTCCGAACGTGGGGAGACTAGTCACTTTACATTTTCTATGTCGACTAATGAAAGAAACTCTACCCTAGAAATGGTATGGGTTGAACCTAAGCCAGTATCTTGGAAAGCCTTACAGTTTCCTAAATCATCCCAAAGCGGAGAAAGTGATTCTATTGTGGCAGAAAATAAGACCTGTATTCAGTACGGCCTGAAATATGTGGAAATGTCAGAAAGAAATCCGTAACTTATAATACCAGCCTCATCAAATCTATGAATTACCCCCCGAAGACCGGAAAAGTCCCTGGATGGCTCTGGTAGCCGATCGATTAAGATTCCAGAGGAGAATTCATCACTTGGAACGTTTGATAGTCACAAAAAAAAATCTTGAGTCGTTCATGGTCTTTCAAGTAAATACGAGTGATTTTTAGACGAATTCGATTCGTTCCATCTGAAAATTTCTTTCATCAAAGGTCTGGTTTCTTAAAAATGAGGTTGTGTAATGATTGCCTTGTTGACACCCAGTGTAACTGGAATCTCGATTTATAAAAAATCTACAGCTTTTCAGGCCCCACAAACTAGATACAAATTGTTTTTAACCTCATTACATTCTATTCTTTTAATATTAAGGTAGGATTCTTCTCTGGTTTCTGACTAGATGAAACATTCAAAGTATATTTGCTTATATGTCTTATATATTTAGGTGTAAGGTTTCTTTACATAAGAGGAAAATTTTATTTATAGAGATATTTCTTTGAAATTTGTAGGCATTATTAACAAAATGTTGATCATGATGTATACCAATTTTTAAATTTATAATCCTAGTAAAACAAAAGATATTAAAAATGTTCGCGTTTTTCTGGGACAACCCTCATATTTACAAAATATTAAAGATGTTTTTTTTTAACTTTAGCTAAACACGAATCATAAAAGGAATGTGTCCGCCATATTCGATTGGT
Organism: Saccostrea glomerata; assembly: GCA_003671525.1. Lineage (NCBI taxonomy): Eukaryota > Metazoa > Mollusca > Bivalvia > Ostreida > Ostreidae > Saccostrea > Saccostrea glomerata. The sequence continues at coordinate 371,502 of PRKT01000487.1, forward strand.
CTATCACTTTATCTGAGTGTATCTATATAACGCCGCTGACTTTGTTACTGTTCTTGTAATCAATCGACAACGATGTAGATGGACATGTCCCATACAGCATTCGGTAGCAAAAAATAAATGTATACTTTTTATATGCAGCAGAGTAAAATACCCAAAAAAACTTACAACATTTACTGGTCAGTGCAGTATACAAACAAACAGATACACATAACTGTAAAAAATATATAAAGTAAACATGTAATGCAAGACACCAGTACGAACACGAATCGCTATTCCACGCCGATACCCTTGACATAAAAGCAGTTAAGTATAACGAATACGAAAAGTGTACCTCGGTGCCGATATGATAGACAGTACTATCGAAAATGGTATATTTCGCGAGTCCTGTTCAGCGTTAAATAAAAGAATGGGATACGTAGTGCACGATCTTTTTCATTTCTCAGGAAAATAATTTCGAACATCGAAAAGGAAGATCACATTACAGTTGTCATCATGTCTTGAAAACAATTACCGCATTTATTATTTTGTTAACCTGAATTTGTTTATTGTTATAGTTTTTAAATGATATATGAGATATTTCCGTTTTATCTATTTAGGAACATTTCAACCATTAAATGACAGTGGGAATTCTCTCATCCTGGAGGTACTGACTAATTGTTTGTCCTCTCTGCATGAAATATTTGATCAAATAAATGACCGCGGACACAAAAAAGAAAAAGGAACAAAGAAACACAGCGCAAAAAAATAGCAAGGTTGGGTTATTTATGGAATATTAATTATTAATCCAAGATTGATAACAATGCCTTAATTTGTCAATTTCTTGTACTCATGAAATAAATCTGTGTAAACAAGCTTTTATGCACTTTTTATTCTAATAGGGCAATGCGCAATGTCTCTGTGATAGTGAATTGCATGTAGAAACAGTGCGATGTCCCTCTTCTAAGAGTGGGGATGTAACTCAATTCTATGCCTTCATAATTTTCTGGAATAGGCGCGGTTCCAGAATTTTCTTTCACGGGGGAGGGGGGATACTCCCCCACTTTAAAAGACCAAAAGAGGATGTATTCACTTTAACAAAAGAATTGACCTATAGGAGAGAATTATTTCCCGGAAAAAGCGACATTTAAAATTCAATCCCCGACTTTAAAAAGAAAGTATCCAAGGTGTAAAAGTCAGCGCACATATCAACTGAGCTAGTCTGACTATAATAATGAAATACATGAATTAAAAGCAGATCCTGAAAATCAGGTTTCCTTATTTTTTGTAGTTTTTTTTGTGAATTTCGACCTGAGGGCAGGGGTGCCCCTAAATAAATCTTATCTTAAATTATTCCTTACATCCTTACCTATCAAAATTGTATATAGGGGCAGGCCTGCCCTGAAGGACTTCGAGGCCAAAATTCATGCGAAAATCAACGCGTTAACGGACAAAATTTATTTGTTTTCTACCGAATATATGTCTAAATTTTTCAAATTTGTATTTTATACCTAAAATTTATTATTTACAACTTTACAATAATCCCCAGAAGTTGACCGTAACACCATTTTGTCCGTTAACGCGTTGATGATTTTACCATAATTCCTATGGACCTCCCGCCCTTTTTAAAACACCCTCCTAGATCCACGCATGTTTATATTATGCCCCTCTTCGAAGAAGGGAGGGCAATTGCTTTGCTGCTGCTGTCTGTCGGTCCACTTAGTTTCAGTTCGTTTTCTTCACAACCGTTGCACATACTGGAATGAAATTTGGTACACAGATTTATCAGATTAATATCTAGTTCAAGTTGTGTTTTGATAACTATCGCGCCATTATTGACAGATTAATGCTCCTTGTACTTATTTAAAAAAATTCAATTATTTGCAGTTTCCGTTCATTTTCTTCGCAGAAGTTGCACATACTGAAATGAAATGTGGTATACAGATTAACCAGATAAATATGCAAGTCAAGTTTTGTTTTGGGTACGATTGCACCATTTTTGACAGAGTTATGAGTTAGAAAAATTTTAATTATTTACAGTTTCCGTTCATTTTCTTTGCAAATGTTGCACATACTGAAATGAAATTTAATATACAGATTTATCAAATGAATATCTAGGTCAAGTTCTATTTTGATAACGAACGCGCCATTTTTGACAGATATATGCCCCTTGGACTTAGAAACATTTCAATTATTTGCATTTTTCGTTTATTTGCTTTGCAGAGGTTGCACATACTGAAATGAAATTTAGTATACAGATTTATCAGTTGAATATCTGGGTCAACTTCTGTTTTGGCTATGATCGCGCCATTTTTGACATATTTATGTCCCTTGAACTTAGAAAAATTCGGGGGCATACGTGTTTTACAAACATCTTTTGTTTACTTACAAGCTAGGGACACAGATTTGTTTGATTAGGTTGTTAGAAAGTGCACGTGATAGCAGATTATACATATGATCATGAAACTGATCTGAGTTTTTTTTCAATTTCAAATAATAATGTTGTCTGCTCAGTTTTTCTGATTCTCCAATATTTCCTCAACATTGTAACCAGTGAATTTTAGACTGTTCAGAAGTTCTTTACACATATTGTCCATTACTTTAGAAAGAAGATATCCTGATATAGACTTGACCCATGGTAACCTACCACCTCTTTATGAAGTTTTAGATGGAAAGGTGAAAAAGGTATCCATACGTTGCATGTCCAGGTCACCATTTATTACATCTCACTGCAACTTTGATGGACATTTAATAAAAAGGTTTATCGGACCGAGTGACATTTTACTGGATTTGACAAGTAGTCTGAGGAGTTGTAAAATTCCGCAAGTATAAAAAAGATGTTTGTGAAAAACAATTTCTCCAAGAGTATAATTTTTATGATCATAAAAAAAAAATATTTCGAGTAAAAAAAATTACTACAAATCAATGCTTAAATGGATAAGCCTACTGCATATTAAGATAGTTTCCCTTTCACGTGAAACCAGAAGTCTCTGTCGAAACTGAAGCTCTACTGGTTTGTACTTATAACAAATGAAGAGAAAAGTAGCAGATGGGACTTGAACCTTTACAACAGCAAAAAATAGAATAATGATGATTGATTGAGCTCTTCTTGTGGCAAGATATTGCAATAAGACAGCTGTAGGGGTAGCTTTTAATTAACTTTTACAGTATTTTCAATTTTAGTTACCATGGCAACACCGTTCATTGAAATCAAGAAACCGATACATAGAATTATGTATCTTAATGTAATCTACTTGTGTGCTAAGTGATTAGAAATAAGACCAAAATTTTAGGAGGAGTATTTCACAGAAATTTCTATTTTTAGTAACCACGGCAACACGTTAAACGTTCATCGAAATCAAAAACCGATACACAGAATTATGGATCTTAGTGAAGTCTACTTGTGTGTCAAGTTATATTGAAATCAGACCAAAACTATAGGATGAGTAGCATTTTTGAAAAACAGACAGACGGACGGACGCCGGACTTATAACTATCACATAATCTCTTCTGGTCTCTGACCAGTAGAGCTAAAAAAAAATGACACTCGTGTTAGGACTTATTTTAGGCATAATTACAAATGTACGTGTAATCATTAAGAATAAGTCTCTATTTTTCGGTTGACAAGAATTTTGACGCTGTAAACGGAGGTGAAATAAAAAAAAACAGCCATGCAAAATATATTGATTCAAATAAATTATTGTTAAATATATGCAAATAACGATAGTTTTCAACTTTAATGTCCATTTATTAAAGAATCAAATAAGCACCATAACAAACACGAACCTCTATTGCACCAGAGGTAAAACACCAAAGGTGGGATCAGGTGCCATGTCCTCTGCCGACCGGTCACCCACGCCTTCTACCTCTTGGCTATATTGAACCGCATTTCGTCAGTGAAGTATTAATAGAAGCCACAGTAAACAGAAATCTCTCACAGTGGAACATTTTTTTCTATGCAGAGTATTACAGGTAAACCGTTAAACATATGGAGATCACGAACATTATTCAAAATCAAATGTCAAGATCAATAGTCCATAAAACAATACAAAATAGGAGCAGAGCAAACACGGACCTCTAAAATATCAGAGGTTGGATCATGTTTAATTTACCAGACCAGATCACTATAGAAGACCTAAGTATCATCACCACTACGTTAGAGGGGATGGTCAACATGCTCAACCGGGTGATAGAGATACAAGATCAATTTGAAGGGAGAGTCGTGAGTGACTTGAGTTACCTGAAAAGTAAAATGGCCCGATTGGATGATAAAGTACTATAGTAAGTCGATTAAAAGACAAAGGAAAGGGGACCAGGATCAAGGAGGAGAGTCCTTAAACACAGAAGTTCCTAAGAAAACCAGAGAGACCAGTCCCTGTTTCATCTGCAAAGAGTTCGGACACTGGGCGCCTAAGTGTCCCAAGAAAGACTTATGCTACAGATGTGGAAAATTTGGGCATTGGGCTGACCAGTGTGACCAAGATCAACCGGCTGAGAAGACACAACACAACCCTCAGGAGAAAAAACACAGTGCCCAGCCACAGGAGAACAAAGAAAATCTTATTCCAGTCACAGTGAACCAGGCTAAGAAACGAAAACAGACGGGAGAACCCAAGAAGCTGAAACTACAGAAGAATTGACTTTGTATCTTACTTAAATAAAAGAGTTTAAACTTTAACATGGACTTGTTTTTCTTTTTTTTCATTCAATCGGCTGGCGATCAGCTGTGTTTTTAAAGTGTCAACATTAAGCAGCCAGCGAGGCTGTGAATAAGTAAGATGACGTCACAATAGGCAACTCAACGGACTTAAGGTAGATCGCGGGTTTACTGTCTGCCTGAAAACGTACTCTGAAAATTTGTCAACTGAATCCTCTCTTTTCAAATTTTACTTTCTGAAATTTTTGTGAGATTCGTCTGCGTGGTTATATTGTTATCGTATTTCAAAGGCACTAATGTTGATGAGAACAGGTGACGCTATTACAATGAAATATATAGTAATTGCGCCTTTCTCGCTGGTAAACGCATTTCAAAATCATGCTCATAATATAAAAACGGGCAGACGAATTTTATATTACTCAACACAATGTAACTGAGATAAATTTAGAATCAATCTTTTAAAAAAAATTAATATGTGTTCTCGCTCATTTTATCGCAAAAAAACTTTAAAGTTTTACAAATTTGTAACAAACGTATATAATTTCATTAAGACGTTATATAACGTTAGTGCGACGTCATTATTAATTTTCGTACGTCTCAGAATCACGACGTTACAAACAACAATTCACTGAAAATAAAACGTGTTATCCGCATTTTCAATTTTTTATTGATTGGCTATAAATGTTCATGTAAACATTATCGTACTTTACCTAAATTGTCACACTTTTTTCAATGAAACACAGAGTCATATTATTTGAATAAATTTTTGACCTTTCATATTAATTTTAACATTATGTTAACTCTTAATTTAATTTAGTATTGATTAGTTATTAATTAATCCTTTATCTTTTATTACATATAAATAAATATTTTTACAGACAAAACAAGCTTTAATGTACTGATGGAAATACTTTTTGCTAGTTTGTAGTTGATACTGTAAACGTAGTAAGCTTTTTACGTCGAATCCTATTGTGACGTCAGCAAACCCGCGATCTACCTTAAATCGCTTTCCAGATTTCAGGTCTCAACACCATCAACAGAAAATAGACGTAAGTCAAAATTAAAATTTTTAATATCTTGATTTTTAATTAATGTTTCTACTCATATATTTGTAATTTTATGAAATATTTTTAATTCAAACACATGGTGAAAATTCTGTTTCAGTATAAAATTTATTTCAAAAGTTATAATAGTTTGAAATTTTGACTTAAGTCTGTTCTCAGTTTAGGGATTCTGGGCCTTGCCTCAGCTGAACGGCCTGAGACGTCATATCTCAAATCGGTTTTTCCAGATCTTAAGCCTGAGATCCCACATCTCAAATCGGGTTTTCGAGATCTCGGCCCCAATTTGCACTCAGTTGACCCGCCTATCCCCCCAGGGCCAAAAGTGCACTCAGTTGACCCGCCTATCCAGGCCGTTTATACTCCTGCCGGTGTTGCGGGCTGCGCAAGGGGATGAAGAGCAGGCTTTGCATTTTCACACTTAGGCCACATCCATTCTAATTCTTGCTTGCCTTTTTCCATGATATCTGTTCTGTGGTCTACTAATTCCTAAAATAATAAAATCATCGTGAAAAATCATAATAACAAAAAATACTTGCTTTCAATTTAATTTTATTTCCGCAATTATTTGACACAATTGCATATTTAGTTTCTAACAAGTGTTGCATGTCCTATGTAGCCACTTGTGACATTGGTCACACTGAACAGCTTCCTGTTGAGGGCGAACGATTTGGTTGCGTCTGTAAAAATATATATAGTATAAAAATAATGCTGATCTATTTATACGAATTCATATAATTGTTGTAAAAATTCGAAAAACACACAAAAATGATACCAGGGTATTTGCAACGGATGTTATTTTCCCAATATACAGGATTATATTTATTAAGAAACATCATATTCTCTGGAATCTCACACAAGTGCCCAGTAAGGTACCTAAAATTTTTTGAGTGAAGGTTAAAATAGCAATTTTTCAATAACAAAATCTCGGTAAATTATGTACTAATATTGAGGAACATACAATGTATCGTCTAATCTTAAGTCCATATACGTGTATTAGGATTATGTTCAAAAAATTTTGTGACTTTGAAATTTTTTTTTTAATTCAATATGATTTAGAGTTGAGTTTTTGACACATCATCATGCTCTATATATTCATCAATAAGTCAATATGAAAAGAAATTGACATTATAATCATCATTTCACTTCAATAAAACATTTGAAGTTTTTGTGAATAGCGGTTGCTACGGAAGTAAATAAATGTTGAATAGGGGCTCGTTGAATAGTTTAACAACATGATATTTGTTACATGTATTTATCAAATTATATTTTTCACCGAAATGGAACTTAAATATTCTCACGTTTCTAAGGTTAAAGTAATGTTTCTGATATTTAATGCCGAGTCGGAAAAAATAGTGGTTTTAGAATATATCTATGAAACGCGATTGATTTAAATTGTGTAATTTACAGGAAAGTCCTGTTTTTACAAAGTAACAAAACAAATAGAACAGATCTTTTTAATATTGTTTGTTTGTATTTATCAAAAATACGCCATATAAGACTTTAGTAATTCAATGATGTACCTTTTAGATTGAATTAAAATTCAAAATTCTTCATTGAAAAGGACTTTATACAAAAAGTTAAAGGACGGGCTCCAAAACCATAAACAGAGAACAGACTTAAGTCAAAATTTCAAATCAATATAACTTCCGAAATAATTCCGATAATAAAATAAGATTTTCACTATATGTTTGAATTGAAGTCTTTTGCACAGTTGCAAACTTTTAAGCTAATACATCAAATGTAATCGAAGATATTAACAATTAAAATTTTGACTTAAGTCTATTCTCAGTTTATGGTTTTGGGGCTGAACTTCCACGTAAGATGGACTGGAGTTTCAACATACGAACTTTGAAAATATTTGTTACCTGGCGAATTTTTTTTCTCTCTCGCTCTCTTTCGTAAATAACGATATTAGACTGTTTAATTCTTATTCAGACGGACGGACGGACAGACGGACATAACGATTACAGCATACCCTCCCACTTTTTAAGCGGGGGGTATAAAAAATCAAACAATAAAAGGAATATTAACCGAATTCTTATAATTTCAAACAAGTGTCTGTAAATCAGAGGAGTCAAATACATGTACATATATTCAGTTAAATAACCGTTTTTATACCCCCCGCTTGAAAAGTGGGAGGGCATATAGTAATCGGTATTTCCGTCCGTCCGTCCGTCTGTTACGCTTTAGGGTACCCATCTCTTATCCGCAACTCCTCTAATTACCACTAAGGGAAATTTAATGAAACTTTCACAGAATCTTCATTACATATATTGCCATTGTGCACCTCCTATTTTACTTTTTGATCTGACATATATTTTGGATTTTCCATAGCCATGGAGGAGGGAGCATCCCCCTCTCAGGCTGGTCTCCAAACAACATAGATATTGTCAATCAGAAATTAGGGCTTAAACCGGAATAGGATAGTGCTATAAATTCTCTCATTAGTCTACAAGTTATCCTCAGGAAAATATTGGACTCGGGATAATCACAAAAATTACCTTGGAAGTAGGTGATATACAGGTTGTCCAAAATATATGATACCATTTGATATAACCATCAAAACTACATATCTTAATCAAATTCTTTTATGTTTTTCTAAGGTGATATACAGTTGTCCAAAATATATGATACCATTTGATATAACCATCAAAACTACATATCTTAATCAAATTCTTTTATGTTTTTCTAAGTTAAAATGTTTATCTAAATTCAAAGATGAATAAAAATACAACTTTACGAGATAGCAGCAAAATATTGCGGGAAAATACCTCACTTGTTGGAATTTTAATGTAACAAAATTACCTCACAATATTGCAATTAAAACTGCCTTTGAATTAAAATGGATTTATCAAAAGAGCGAGCTACTTATTTTCAAAACTCTACTACCAAACCTAGTCTCCAATTACAGTAACAAGAATTTTGAGAAGAGATTTTCCATAACGTTTAAGCAAATGGGTCCTTTCAAGACAACAGACGGAAAAATGGAGAACAAAGTCAGTAAGGATTCCAGAGAGCAGGCAACAGGTTCAACAAGTCGTAGAGGAAACACCACAAAGATCTGTGAGGAAAGTTTTAAATGATGTGAGTAACACTATGTCATGTAGCCGATCCATTATTGGTTGGTTTTCCGAATTTGAAGCTCAATTTTACCTAAACGGAATAGAAAGCAAGAGAAATTCTCGATATCGGGGAAGGGAAAAGCCAAAGCTCGATATTGAAAAACCTATTAATGGAGAGAAAATAACAGTTTGGGCTGCCATGAGCTCGGGAGAAACCCAGACTGTTAACAGTACCCACTATCTGGACTTTCTGAAGAAAATGCTTTGCAATGTTTAGTTAAAAGGGGTTTTAATCCTAAGGACATATGCATATGGTTCCAACAGGACGGAGCTACGCCTCACAAAACTCGAAATGTTACGGACTGGCTACACGAAACATTCAATGAAAATTTTATCTCTTTCAAAACTGCACATATTTGGCCAACCTTATTCCCCAGATCTTAGCTAACTGAATTTCTTTTTGTGTGGATGCCTAAAAAACAATGTACAAACCAGAGCATGAATCTAAATAAATTTAAAATGTGCAATTCGGAGGGAAATCAGGAAGAAAAATTGACGAGACATGTGCCGCAGTCAATATGAATTTCATGCAACGTCTCAACATCGTCACTAGCCAGAAAAGACGTCATTTAGAGCATATAGTATAAACGTTTAATGATTAAACAGATTACTGATTGATATATTAACAAAATACGAGTTTGAAACAGGGTTGTCTGAAATTGAGTAAGATACCTTGTGGTTACAAGAAGACCAAGTGCCCTATAGGTCACCTGAGTATTACTAGTATACAACAATTTTCAACCAATTGAATTTGGTTCGATTTTTTAACCAGAGGCCAGGAAATTCACAATTTTGAAAGAGGCACCATTGCTTATCATAACTATACACTTAGCATGCTAACTTTTTATGAAGCTTGACTCTTTGTCATGCGCAAAGTCGTTTTTTGTTTTATATTTACAATTGTACTTTTTATATATATATATTTTATATTTGATATGCATCTGTGCGTTTTATAAATGAAACACTCAAATGAAGTTCGTGATATAAAGTTGGAATTTGTTCCGCCGTCTTCTGTCCATTAACTCCGGGATTTCATTAAATCATCGTCCTTCTTGATAAGAGGAGGTGATCATAGTAGCTCCCCTGAACGATCATATATAAATTACGCATCGGTGCTAAACACTCAGCGAATGAAGGTTTAAGAGACGGTGTCTTTGATCAAAGGGGAATAACAAAGGAAGATCATTCAAATAAATTCTCTTAAATAATAAACATAACAATAGGAATTTTTTTATGCAAGTTTTATTTGATGAGTAGGAAAAACATATTTTTTGTACCGGTTATTTTTGTCAAGTAGCTGATTCATTCTAGTTTGTAAAAATCTATATTGGGAATTTATTGATTCAGAGAGGATCACAATTAGGTCGCCTATAGTTCCCATAGAACCGAACATCTGATGGGGTCATGTAATGTCATTCCGGCACGAATTCGTGGCTCATTTTTTTAATTCTAGGGTTAATTAACATTTTCGGGACAATATTTGAAGAACGGCCAATTGACCACATTGCGTACCTTACCCCAGTGGCTAGGGAAAAGGAACAAGTTCAAGTAGTGAAAATGCATTGTTTCATGGCCCTAGGGTCAGGGATTCTGTAATTACGGCGAGGCTCTATTGATTACCAAGTGAAAATGCATGAATTCTTTGAAAATTTTTATGATGAACAAGAATGCCTCTTCCAAACTGTTTGACCCCTGGGTTAAGGGTTTTAGAGTAAGGGCGGGGCTCTATTGATTATATAGTGAAAATACATTAATTCTTTAAAAATCTTCTTTCCTGCTCCTGGGTATTAAATAAACTAACCAAGTGCAAAGTGATGTTGAAAAAGGCTTCCTCTTTCAAAATTATGAATTTTATGGCCGCTTGGTCGGAGCGTTCTAGATCAGGTTTAGGGCGGGGCTCTATTGAACACATAGTGAAAATGCATAAATTCTTTTAAAATCTTCTTCTGGGTATTAAATCATTGAACTATGGACAAATTAATGATGAGGTAGGCTGCGTCTTCCATATTTGTGAATTTTATGGCCCCTGGTCAGAGGTTCTGGTGTTAGGACGGGGCTCTATTGGTTATATAGTAAAATGCATGTATTTTTTGGAAATCTTTTCTTTTGCCCCTTGGTATTATGCCAATGATCTAAGTACATATTTATGATGAAAAAAGGTGTCTCTTCAAAAATGGTTAATTTCAGGATACTGGAGGAAGGGTGTGTGTTACATTATCTGAAAATGAATTATTGCTTTGATATCTGCTCTTTGATATTATAATCAACCATTTATGAAGAAATAAAATTTATTATAAAATTTTGAAATATGGCCTCAGCGTCAGTGGTGCACAACTAGTTATACTATTATAACCACGTAGTTTGGGTTAAAAATATGATATGTCGTTGATCGGGAAAGAGGGAATGTTGGCAGGGAAAATGAGTGGAGCCGTTGGCCGAAAGTAGTGCCGTTTTCCTAGGACTCATACGACTGCACATATTAGAAATCCAAAGTAACGAGTAATCTGGTTTCCGAGTTCATTAATAAATGCATGTAATTAAATGATGAACAACAATTTCAACATTCAAGAAATACATGCGGGGAACACAGACGGAAGTGGCCAGTAATGCGTCGGGCCTCCGATCTAACAAACACAATTTAGATACTGGTATATAAAAGAATTCTATGGCAACAATTAGCAAATTGAGTGACAAAATGACATGTGTTGAGTAAATTACAATATTGGTATACATAGAATTTCTAGGTCGGGGTCTGTTCGGGGATCGATCGAACATTTTTTGACAAAGTTATGTCCCTTGAATTTAAAAAAAATTCAATCATTTGCACTGTCCGTTCCAAATCTTCACATATAACTTGATTCAACGACTTTGAATTTGATAATATTGTTAGAAGGCGTATTACAGTTTTACTACATGTAATTCGGTATTTTCAGATGCAGGTTTTAATATCCTTATAAATAGCTCAATCAGTTTTCATCGTGCAAGTCTCGTTGCCACGCAATTGAATGTTTGGACTTGATACGTGAATGTATTGCTGACATTTATTGACAGGAGCCTGATACAACGTGGCCAGTTAGAGATGCCCTGTTGCATTCCTTTCTAAGTCAGGTCATTCCGTGGGATAATAAAACTTCATAGACTGCTTGATATATTAGTTGTTTTAAAAAGAATTAACTGGATGCTGACCTTGTTCACGTTAAATAATTAACCAATTTTAATTTCAAAGATTGCCAATAAGTATGTAGACCAGTCGCTGATTTATCTCAAATAACATGTACAATTCTTGGAATGCTCTTTAGTTAAGTTACATTTGCAATCTTTTGAAAGTAGTAGTCAAAATCAATTAATTTTATGACAATCAATATTTTATTGATAGATATGACGCTTTATGTAGTGGCTATCTTCATTTGCCATGCTTGCCTCTTACTATTAACATGTATATTTATTGTTTCTCCTCCACGTAGATGACTTCAATGTGACAAACAATATGATCGAACTAATCGTAAATGTCCCACCTAAGCATTATTTACGGTCGTGCAATACATATTTAAGCTGAGAATTCAAAATCTCTCGACATTTGCTTTGGAGCTTTCGTCTTGTGAAAGGCCAGCAAAAACACCACCACCATGAGCAAACTAATCTCTCTTTTAGGACTGGTAGTACTCATTCAAATATGCATAGCCGGTAAGTCAAAATACGTTAAAAAATCTTGTACCGAAAGTTTTTTGGTATTATCGAAAAGTTCTGTCCACATCAAGAATAGTTTTTTTAACACATTAAATACAGAGAATAATAAACAGATTCCTATATCTTTAAAACCATTTTGGACATAAAAAAATCATCAGTTTTATTTTCTTCAATTATAAAATCAGGCCTAATAATTTTTTGTTATTGTTTAACTTTTTGTATTTTTTTCTTGATCTTTGTAATGCCGATATCAAATCTTTCACAGAAAGGAATTCTTATGGGATTTTTTTACCGATAAAAAAGGGGGTGTTGGAGGTCTTCTCGTAAACTGTCCATACCTGTCTGTTAGATATTTTGCCTGCCAGTCTGAAAGCTTGTAAATGTTGAGCTGGTTTTTAGTGTGTGATTCAACATCGATGAACTTTACTTTTTAATCCAATTTAACAAAATCATAGCCTTTATAATTTTTAAGAGGAACCAAATAACACTAGCGAATAGGAGACTAATTTTGCTTTTACAATTCTCTTTGAATAATTCTCGAATAACTCTCTAAACTATTTGACAAAAAAGAATTATCTTTTCCATTATCAAGTTTATTTATAAATTTCAATTTATCATAAATCAAAATTACCAGCATTTAAAATTGATTATGCCCCTGATTCTATTCTATACTCGAGTGGAGTTATTTTTAGGACAACAAATTTTTAAAACTAGGGCGGGCTACTGACAAACGATTTGATGTAAAAGGAATTCATTATTTTAGTATTTTCTAAATTTTTTGGTCATTATAATGCCTGGTAAGCAAATATTACCAAAATTAGTTGAGTATAAAACTCAGCCTCAACTGTGAAAAAATTCTCAAACCCATAATATCAGCCTCAAGTCACCGCCACCAAATATTTGAGGACATACTCAAGATAAAAATTTGAGTACGTACTCAAATTTTTCGACATAGATTTTAACCTTTCTCAAGTTGATACTCAATCAATAAAAATGGCTGCTCACAGACGATATAAACGCCGGCGGCGGCGACAAATTCGTAGAATTTCAAAGAGAGTAATACGAGACCGAATGAATCCATTAGAGGTATATTCTGAGGAAGAGGTTTTTGCAAACATGTTCCAAACCAATTATTAGTCCTTTGATTGATGCTAAATCTGACTGCAAAATATTCCTGGTCAATATATAGGTCTCACGGCGGTACCGGTAGGCAGGGGTAGCTTACTCACTCTGATTATCCGGATCTGTGCAATATGCCCTGCTCATAGATTTTTAAAATTAATGAGGTTTTCTTTGACTGAACAGTTACTTCATTTTCTCTATTTATATTAACTAGACTATTTAATCAGTACTAGTATATTGCCAAAGAACGCGTGTTACCCTTCAAAAGAAAGGGATATGTTAGGCAATGTTCTTCTACTTAACTCAAATGAACAACTTAAATGAACAAGTCTGAGTCTGCTCAAAACATGCAAAAGAAATATAATTAAAATTTCATATTTCTGCCTTAAAAATATTGATGAATATATGGAAATAATGAACAGTATTTGAGATCAAAAGTCCATAAACCAATATAAAATAGGAGCAGAGTAACCTCCAAAACATCGGAGGGGATCAGGCCCCGCCGCCACCAAAATTATACTGTAATCAGCCTCAATTCTCTATTAAACGAGACTGTCGAAATTCTTGTTTCATCACCTTGTCTATTTTTTTGGTCATTAATTTACCTCGTTTTAGAAATTGTTTTACGTAGAGCATGCTCTTGCGTATTGAATCAACAGAGATATATAAACTCCGTATGCAAATTTAGAACGTATATTGCAGCATAAGTAAGGGAAGTTTACGATTGTAAAGGTTAAAATGTCACGTTTATCATAGAGTTTGGTTTTAAGATTACCATTACCGTCTTTTTCATGTAAAATATCCAAATATGAAACAAAGGCATTAAATGCATGTTGGAAGCGTAGAATAGTTTCAGAGGATAGGCATCGATTTACTTGTTACCAAATAACGTGGTATAATGTTAATGTATGTGGGAGAAGCATTTGTGTCAGTTGCGGGCACCTGTTAATTAATATAACTTAGATTGTCCTTATCAATTTCGATTGTCAGTTAATATACTCTTGATAATAAAAGGTAGACCGCGCTTGCCTTCTTTATTATGAGACGTACTGACCCGTAGTGGACAGGCTGTCACACAATTTGTCTGGACGCCAATAAAACAGTTGTAGCGAAGAAGAATTTGTCTCATTTGTCAATCAATCTGATAAATAGGATATTTCTATTAACTCGGCGATGTAAGGAGAAAGGTGCTTTATTTAATTCTTACAACCCCCGTGACGGTGTTTATTGGTTTAGGTTTTCATTCTTTGAAAAATGTCTCCCTGAAACGTCAATTTATGAATATATTTCACGGTTTTTCATTAAAACTAGTATGATTTGTCAAGGATAACATACATTTAAACAGTGAGATAATAAACATCATATATACTTAAGTTTTGCTTGACAGAAAGCCGACAAAGACTTTTTTTTACATCAAATAAAAGTTTGGTTTTTTTTCAATTACGTCTTGCGTGTTTGCAATACTATTAATACATGTATTTGATAATATCATAATTACATATTAAGAAGCTTAAAATAAGAACAATTACAGAAAAATAAAGAAAATTGGTTATAATTATTTTAGAAAAATGATTTCTAAATGAGAGCAAAATTCCATGAAGATAGAAACCCTACAAACAATTTTTAAGCCCTCGAGATATTAAGTATGTCATACATTCTTATTTGTATACGACATTATTCTGAACACCATTTCAATTTTTTTTTCAGAAAACCCACGTTATGAGCCTAGATACAAGCGGGAAGCAACTCCAGAGAGATACGCAGAAAATCCACGTTATGATCCTAGATACAAGAGGGAAGCAACTCCAGAGAGATACGCAGAAAATCCACGATATGAACCAAGATACAAGCGGGAGGCCACCCCCGAGAGATATGCCGTAGAAACCCCCTCAAAGAGATACAAGAGAAGTGCCATTCGAAGAGGTCGCTATGGAGCGGGACGTCGCGGGGTGAGGGTGAATGACAATGGTGGTATCATCAGAAGAGGAGGAAAAAATGGCGGTCGTAAGTCTTTTTATAAACTGTTTATCAAAGCAACTAACTCAAAAATTGTAGCTCCTTCATATTTTGATACTTTTATCTCAGTAAGGAATGGATGCAGAAAACTTAGTGTCATAGGTACATGTATATATTTCACATAGTATCTTACAAAATTATGACAAATTTATTGTCTATTTTCATAAGGCCGAGAGCAGGAGCTGAACTACAATTTTTACCAGTATGAGCCCTTCTACTATTTTGACTCTCCTCCGGTATACAACTATGGTCCCAGCGAAATGGACTGTTCGTGTAAAAACACGGACTGTGGATATGACGAATTTGAAAGCGGCGACTGCCCAAACGATGAGAAGCGCTGTTGCAAATATGACTGAAGTTTGATATAATTGAAAACATTCTCAAACTTTTTATTTTTTTTTTTAAATATATGTGTTGTATTATTTCAAACCTCTCTATTTGTAATCAAGTTATTTCAATTGTTCTCAAATGTGCGTAACGCTTTCAAATAAATTCAACAATTTACATTTTATTCTCTATAGTGTTTTTATGTACAATTCCACTGAAATCAACCAGCAAAAAATGTTTCCTCCCTTCCAAAGGAGCTTGCTCCCGGCGTGCAATAATTATTTGTTTAAAAAAAAATCATATACGATGATACTTAATGGGTTATATCCGTCTGATAAGAGAGATAACTTTCTGAAGAAATTTCATATTGAAATTAAATGAATTGTCATGTCGGATTTCATTCACAAGGACCAATTTTATAGTCGACTCAATCGAATCTGTTATAACATTCAGTAGTGGATTTGCAGTTTCTACTGCCAATATATATATATATTTTTTTTATTAATTATTCATAATAGTTTACCTAAAACATTTACACTCAGTTCCTTTAAATAGCAATCACAGGCCAAAATTAAAATTGAAAGAAACATCATATTGTTATACATCATGGGAGAGGTCTTTAAAAGTGTTATCCAATGGTACAAATTTCAGTCCTTAATGATGCCATATAACAAATTTTCAGAGGGATGAAGTTTTCAAAAAATTAATTTTTTCTGTCAAAATCAGACACTTGAGAAATGATAAACAGCTTATAATAAATATCAATGTCTGATTCAAGTGATTGTGGAAATCAAGTGTGTTAATAAAATAACACTATCACTTTATAAACAATCTTTTAATGATTTTTTTTTAATTACATAATTATGGTAAGATCACCATTTTTGTAATCATCGTATAGTTTGTACGAGTACACTGCTGGATCTTCATCGTAAGTAATATTGAACCACTCCTGAAATCCTGGAACCTGTTTGAAGAGAAGATGTTTTTAATACAATTTCACATTAACAAAAAAATCTATGAGGCATATTTCATCATTTTATGATATAAATACCATGTAAACGTATTTTAATAATTGAATTAATGTTTGATTTACAATAATGTGTAATACCTCCTTTCTTTTCTCTCATTTCTTTCCAAAAATAAAAGATTTATTTTGAATTTTTTTGAGAATTTTCCTCTTAAAAAAATACTAAATAAGTATATAGTGAAAATGCATTATTTCTTTGAAAATCTTCTTCTCTGCTCCTGGGTATTAAATAAACCGACTAAATACATAGTTATGATGAGCAAGAATGCCTCTACCAAAATTGTGAATTTTAGAGCCCCAGGGTCAGGGGTTCTGGTGTTAGGGTGGGCTCTATTGATTATATAGTGAAAATACATGAATTCTTTGAAAATCTTCTTCTCTTCTGTTGGGGGGGGGGCTCTATTGATTATATAGTGAAAATACATGAGATCTTTGAAAATCATCTTCTCTTCTCCTTGGTATTAAGCAGATGAACTACCTATATAGTTATGAACAAGGGCCCTAATCTTCCAGAATTGTGAATTTCAAGGCCCTGGGGTCAGGGGTACCCTAGGGGGGGCTGTACTTATAGACTGAAAATGAATGAATCGTTTGAAATCTGTTCCTTGGTATTAATCAAATATATTTGAAAAGCAAGGATGCCTTTCCAAAAAATGTGCAATCTGTAGATCTAGGCGTAAGGGTCAGGGGTTCATGTGTGGTAGGGGCATTACTGATTATTGATGAATATTACTGATTAGTTGAAATGCATTTTTTGTTCCTCTACCATGCCAATAGGTATTAAGTAACCAAACTAAGCAACTGTTAAGTGTATAGTTATGATGATCAATGATGCCTCTTTCAAAATTGTGAATGCCTTTTTCAAAATTCCTAAAATTTTGGTCTTATTTCTAATCACTTAGCACACAAGTAGATTACATTAAGATACATAATTCTATGTATCGGTTTCTTGATTTCAATGAACGGTGTTGCCATGGTAACTAAAATTGAAAATACTGTAAAAGTTAATTAAAAGCTACCCCTACAGCTGTCTTATTGCAATATCTTGCCACAAGAAGAGCTCAATCAATCATCATTATTCTATTTTTTGCTGTTGTAAAGGTTCAAGTCCCATCTGCTACTTTTCTCTTCATTTGTTATAAGTACAAACCAGTAGAGCTTCAGTTTCGACAGAGACTTCTGGTTTCACGTGAAAGGGAAACTATCTTAATATGCAGTAGGCTTATCCATTTAAGCATTGATTTGTAGTAATTTTTTTTACTCGAAATATTTTTTTTTTATGATCATAAAAATTATACTCTTGGAGAAATTGTTTTTCACAAACATCTTTTTTATACTTGCGGAATTTTACAACTCCTCAGACTACTTGTCAAATCCAGTAAAATGTCACTCGGTCCGATAAACCTTTTTATTAAATGTCCATCAAAGTTGCAGTGAGATGTAATAAATGGTGACCTGGACATGCAACGTATGGATACCTTTTTCACCTTTCCATCTAAAACTTCATAAAGAGGTGGTAGGTTACCATGGGTCAAGTCTATATCAGGATATCTTCTTTTTAAAGTAATGGACAATATGTGTAAAGAACTTCTGAACAGTCTAAAATTCACTGGTTACAATGTTGAGGAAATATTGGAGAATCAGAAAAACTGAGCAGACAACATTATTATTTGAAATTGAAAATAAACTCAGATCAGTTTCATGATCATATGTATAATCTGCTATCACGTGCACTTTCAAACAACCTAATCAAACAAATCTGTGTCCCTAGCTTGTAAGTAAACAAAAGATGTTTGTAAAACACGTATGCCCCCGAATTTTTCTAAGTTCAAGGGACATAAATATGTCAAAAATGGCGCGATCATAGCCAAAACAGAAGTTGACCCAGATATTCAACTGATAAATCTGTATACTAAATTTCATTTCAGTATGTACAACCTCTGCAAAGCAAATAAACGAAAAATGCAAATAATTGAAATGTTTCTAAGTCCAAGGGGCATATATCTGTCAAAAATGGCGCGTTCGTTATCAAAACAGAACTTGACCTAGATATTCATTTGATAAATCTGTATATTAAATTTCATTTCAGTATGTGCAACATTTGCAAAGAAAATGAACGGAAACTGTAAATAATTAAAATTTTTCTAACTCATAACTCTGTCAAAAATGGTGCAATCGTACCCAAAACAAAACTTGACTTGCATATTTATCTGGTTAATCTGTATACCACATTTCATTTCAGTATGTGCAACTTCTGCGAAGAAAATGAACGGAAACTGCAAATAATTGAATTTTTTTAAATAAGTACAAGGAGCATTAATCTGTCAATAATGGCGCGATAGTTATCAAAACACAACTTGAACTAGATATTAATCTGATAAATCTGTGTACCAAATTTCATTCCAGTATGTGCAACGGTTGTGAAGAAAACGAACTGAAACTAAGTGGACCGACAGACAGCAGCAGCAAAGCAATTGCCCTCCCTTCTTCGAAGAGGGGCATAATAAAAACATGCGTGGATCTAGGAGGGTGTTTTAAAAAGGGCGGGAGGTCCATAGGAATTATGGTAAAATCATCAACGCGTTAACGGACAAAATGGTGTTACGTGATCACAGCAAAAATTGTTATTTAGTTATACCATGTGAGTGTCCAAAATGGCGGTCTCGTTAATTAAAAAACGAAAAACTCCCGATTGCAATATTTGCGAGGTTGTCCTATTTCCTCTTTTATTTATACAAGTTTGATTATATAGAAACATTTTCAAAATACTTTTTTTTTGACTTAGAGAGAAACTTTTCCACAAAAGACATTTTGATTAACATGCATTTAATGACAAAACTTGACCTATTTTACCATTGAACATGCAGTGATTGCTACTTTAAAGGGTGTAAATTGAGATAATTTTATCTCTTAACGTACATCTATAAGTGATTTAATTAATCGGTCCTTCGGATGATGCCGTATAAACAGGTCGCAGAAGGTGCTGGCACGAAAAAGATCCCTCCCTGCTCTTGCCCCTGACTGGCCTTAGTGCTGAGTACAGGACAAAATTTGCAGCTCTCCACTGGCAAGTGGTGGCGTCTCTAAATGAGTGAAAAATTCTCAAGAGGGACGTTAAACAACATACAAACAAATATACACAATATATATAACACATGGAAATGTTACAAGCTCAACACTAACATTGGAATAATGGTATACATGAACTTTACCTAATTCTTTAATGAGCTGGCATCTTGATTTGCAAAGAGCACCAACAGCTTTAATTATTTTGTTCATTTTCCTGACAGATTTCATAGAAATTGTGCTACTAAGAGTTCTGTATTGCAATCTCGACATGAATTCTAATTGAAGCAATTCTGTGAGACTCTATAATCTCTTTTTCAGTTAACTGTTTTCTACCTCGAAAAATAAGGAGATATTCAAATTAACACGAAGATCAAACAATTCTTCACCAATTGTAAATCCCCTATCTGTCATCACTTCAACATCTGGTTGCAAGTAATTGTTGAACCCTGACTTTCGTATTATACTTTTTTCACTAGCTCTGCCACCATAAAAGTTTGATAGATACATAATATAACCATTTCGGGCTATGCATCCTAGAAATTTCAGAGTGCTGTGTGACTTGTAAATGCTATAGGTGGCAGTTCTTGCTTTTAATGACAGTGGTCTTTGAAGGTACACTTCTGTGCAATCTTTAATGCAGGTGGTCTTAGGGTACGTTTCTCTAAATGACTTTGGCATAGATATATGAATTGTTTCTTTTGGTAGCCGCAATATAAGATCTTTCAAATGAGCAGCCGAAAGATTTATCCAGAACTGGAAGATGTTGCTAGCAAGCTGATATGAAATCCCAAACCTTTTACCCTAATCTTGAAATTATAGTCCAAGACGTAGCACTATTAACGTAAAAAATGCTTTTTAATGGGAAGTTAATATGTACCCTCATCAATTCAATCAATGTAGAAAGACAGTGAGCAATAATCCTGTATAAAATACAAAAAAACATCTGTGCATATCTGAAATGCTGAGAGCTCACGACAAGTTTGAGTACCTACACTTTTAACTGAAAATGTGTAATTGTTTAAATGCATTAATTTACAACTCTACACATGTTTGAAAATATATTGAAAAAATTACGCGTTATTAAGAGAACAGTTAGCGAGTAATAACTTAATATATTATAAAAAAGATAATTTTCGTAGTTTTTATTGGCTGAGGGTACATCACGTGATATTTCTCCTTTTGTGATATCGATGCATAAAAATCCTTTAAAAATATAGTTGATTTCCTTTAAATTAAGTTTTTTACCAAGTGAGTTACCTTTAACTTAAAGGTAACATTTTTTGAAATATTCATACCAATTGATATTCTAGCAACGAAGTAGAAAAACAACTTACGAAAGTTGACAATTTTTGCAAACTCAATCGCTCGGATCTTCTAAATTATAGAAAAAATAAAACGCGATGTGACCGTGTTCCCCTTGTGTTGACCTATTCAAAAGGATTACCGAATATTCACAACATTTTGAAGAAAAGACAAAAGATTCTTGAAAATTCCGATCGCCTGAAACTCGCGTTCAAAAAGACCCCAATCGTTGCCTATAAAAGAGACAAAAATTTGAAAGACATTTTAGTGTATAAAAAACACAACAATTTATTTTTTAAAAAAGGAAATCTATGTGAACCATGTGGTGCTAAAAAATGTATTTTATGTAAATTTGTTGTGAAAACCAGCCAGTTTGAAGATAATAACGGATGCACTTTTCAAGTCAATAATATACCATTTGGTATTAACAAAAGGGAACACTTCTGTCTTTGAATTGGATTTATGAACATTTGTGTGACGTTGAGATACTTATTTTTACAGATTTACATTTATATATACTTTAAAATCATCTTTTTAATATACCCCGTATTTTATTATTTTATTTCCCTAATATTCACTAGCCCCGGGCGTCGGGCAATGGGATTTGTCATCCCCTGATTGTGTGTAAAGTCATGTAGTAGCTACATGTATATATGAAAGGAGGAATGTATAACTGTATAGTAAGACTAGAAATCAAACCCTGCAGGACCCCTGCATCACTAGCTAGGTGCACTAATCAAGGACCTTATAGATGGTATCTGTTTATGTGATACTAATGAAACTGCTTTGTTCAGTGAGTATTTAGTCATTTACATGTACATTGTATATCCTAAATTGTTTCACTTTTTTGTCTGACCAGCCATAAGAGTGCTCCTAGTCTGTCACATAGGCTAAAAATATCAAGTTTAAAAATACATGTAAGAAAAGTAAATATTAGCTTTCAATAAGTTAAATAATATTGTCTTTTTAAGTACCAGTCTACATAAAAATCAGACAAAATTTTAAAAAGCTGATACAGCCTCCCTCATGAAATAAAACTTCAATATAAAATTTTTAAATGTTGTCTTGAAAAAACAAAGTACTGAAAATTTGGGGAAGTTTGTTAACGTAATACAGCTAAGAAATTGATTTAAAAAATTCAATGAATGCCTATCATTTCTATAGTACAAAGAGGAAACTTGTGATTGTTTTTTTAAAAATGGCCAGATAAATTGACATAAAATATAAATGTTACAAGATAGTTTGAACAAAGAACTACCTATTTCATATAAAATTTCCATGGGCTCTGTCTTCATTAGTTTGTAGTAATCCTCTATGCATCACGAGTTTACTGCAAAATATTATCTCCCTTTGTAGAGCTCTTTTGCTTTAGAAACAAATTTTAGTTTATGAAACAATGGCAGACGATCAAAACAAATGTAAACAAAATAGCAACAAGTGCAGTTTTTCGGCCTTTTCAAATATTCCTTGTGGGTTATCATCATATTTTACATATGAGAAAGATTATGTTCAAATTTCCAACTGTAAGAAAGACATCAGCGGACACCTTGGATATTTAAAACTAGGACATGATAATATTCCGTCTGAGGGGCACTTACTGTTGTTCAGAATTGGGTTTTTTGGTACACTAAATAATTTCACAATTTGCCCCAATCATCGTGCAAAACTGGGCTTAAAGTGGAAAAGACAGAATATAAGATGTTCCTTCCCAGAGCATTTCAGCAAGGCCAAGGCGGAACGTTCAGTGACGCCCCAAATGTCGTGCTTTATTCTTGAACAAAAAGGAGTGTTGCTTCCAGTTGGTTCAGGTAAGATTCAAGGCTATACTTCTCTAAATATATACCGATAGATGTCTATCATTCAATAGCATATGCAAGAAAATCAGAGTTTCCGAAAACCATCGGTTCTACCGGCAAAACCGGTCCGTGTGACCGATTGTGGTGATCGAGGGCTTGTCCGGAATAATTGATTGTGCTCTGATCTATAACGATGTCTCCATAAATGATTTTCAATGCAGCATGCTCCCATTCTTCGTAAATATCCATAATCTTATCTATTTTGCAATTCTTCTTGACTTAGATCCTTCCAAAAACGATCGTTTTTTTTTTTAAATTTATTTATCCGAATTTCCTCCATTCCTCTGTTAATGGTAAACACGTCACATGCATGATGCAGTAAAGGGCCTATAGGTCATGAAGTGCAATGTCCACTGAGAAAAATTTTTTGCTTTCATTTTAAATTTCTATCATAATTGCTATTTATATATGATAAGATTCAATTTTACAAGTGAGAATTAAAACTTTATTGCATATAACCCTAGCCGTGGTATATCCCAATCATCAGAGTTGATGAGCCATGACAAGATTTACACACTCAATGTCAATTCTTTTGAATTACATCATGAAATAGTTATTGTATATACTAAAATTTATTTGGACTGAAAGAATATGCTTCGGACTGGTAGATTAGCATGAAGTCATCAGTCCAAGTGACTGATTATAGAAATTAATATTTGGTTTTCGGAAACTATGCAAGATACAATATTCATATTATACCCATCCAGGCTGTCTACAACATCAATGAGACTTAATTGTCTTCATTCAAATTTTACAAATTAAAAATTATATATATATACTTGCATTTAATATTATTTTTTTTGTACAGGTATTTGTCGTCAATGTAGATTTACATTGTATGATGAGATGAAGAACTTGGACATTATTGAAAATAGGGTAAGAATCCATAAATTTTAAAATTCAGAAGTAATTAAAATATGTTGCAATATTAAACGTGTTATATACAAAATATTTTGCACATGCCTAAACACAAGGATAGCCCATAAAAGGAAGTGTGGCGTATTAATTACCAATGGGGTCCTTTCAGCAACCTATCAATTACGGGCATATGACACATACAATGTACTTACTATAACAATTACATGTTCTTAACAATATGGAAATAAATGGTATTTGATTTGATTTTTAAGAAGGATATTCAGATTTCACAGTTTATACTAGCTGGTAATTAATTCTCAGTTTTTTTTAAACATTTTTATTGTGAATTTTACAAAGTCCGAGTCAGTATTTTTTTATTAATTGGCTCTTTCTTCATAAACAATGAAATAAAAAAAAACATACAAAAATTTAACCATAGACAATAACATCTATCTACATCCTACACTGTAATTTTACAATTGTTATTGCAAAAGTCATAATTGCTATAAATTATATTATATTTAACAGTTACCAAAACAAAGTACTGATGTTTCAATAGCGGATGAAGCACACACAAAGGAAGACCATGAAGATAAAGATGAAGTAAGTATTGTCTATTGATATCAAAAAAATCAATTTTCTTTTTACTTTTAAAGATTTTGATAAAGTTTTTTTTTACATAAAGGACAACCTTTACCCTCCCCCTCCCACTTCCAAAAAGGCAACAAACTAACACAATTACCCGGTACAATGTTTAATATTTTTGTTTTAAATTCTTTTGTATAGGAGGAAATGGTTGAAAATTCTAGTTTTCATCCTGCTGATGGTCAAATGAAGTTATTTTCAAATGAAGAATCAGTAAGTGTATAAAAAGGCCGAATAAGGCCTAGAAAAAAAAATATGTTTGTTTCCGCTTTCCCGACCGACCCTAATTTATAGTGCCGACCCTTAGAAATTTTTTTTAATGCTTTTGTCCCAGGAAGTCCAAGATTTCACGCAGGGAATTAGAGTCTCCAACTTTGCAAGCTTTTAACCTTTCTGTTATGAGTTTAAGTCAAAGAAATGCTTGAAAACACCATTTCTTTTGTCATCTTTTTTTTAATATTTCTTCTATACATGTTTTGATTAAAGAAGCATGCAAAAAAAAAAAAAAAATTTCCAAAAAAAAAATTGCCTACCTTCCTACCCTATATTTTTTCAGCCTGAAAGCGGAAACAAACATTTTTTTTTTCTAGGCCTAAATTATTTTTTAAAAAAGTAAACATTACCAACTAAGGTTATATACCAGATAACTTTGTAAGCTTTTTAAAAATTCATGATATTTTAATTTAATTTTCCATTATTAAATTTAGAGAATAAGATATTTTCTCCTTCAAGAATGCCTTCAAACTACATGTATACAGGGAAGTTTTTGCCCTACCCTCATTTGGGTATATTAATAAAATGGGGAGAAATGAAATAATACAGTATAATTTTTTTAATAAAACTATAATTGGGCGAATTTAAAATGGGGCAAAATTGTTTTCAAATGTGAAAGGGCGACAATTAATTGGGGCAAAAATAATCCTGTATATAGAATGGATATAAATGTAATTTTAAGCAGATTGATATGTTTTTGACACAAGTCATTTTGACATAGGCAACTCAGGTTATACCATTTAACTTAAATTTATATCCAATCAAATGACGTATTACAAACCAAAATTAAATTATTTACAAATTAAGTCATTTTATTACATGTTTTATTTTTTCGTTTGTTTCTTCAGGAGGAAATGGCTGAAAATCCTAGTTCTTATCTTAGTGCTGATGGTCAAATGAAGTTATTTTCAGACGAAGAATCAGTGAGTGTATATCAAGACAGAATAAATTATTTTTAAATTTACCAGTAGTCATGAAATATTCAATATTGAAATGTAAGTAAAATTTATAACCATGATCCAAATTATATTTTAGGATAAAGTCCTGGTAAGAGTTGATATTTTATAATTCTAATTTCTTATACTTGACAGGTTCCAAGTTCTCAACCATGCTCCCAATCCTCCTCTTGGAGTGAAGAAAATAACAACACACTAGAGGTGTTCAATAAGGCTGTTGCGTTACTTCACTCAGACCATGGAAAAATGAGCCCACTGAAGTTCAAAGTGCATCAAAATCTTGAAAGCCTTAAGCCCTCCACCACGAGACTAGTAAAGAGAAAGGCTACTGAAGCAGTTCATCTAGTTCTAGAGAGTAAGGTTATACAGCAATTTACATTGAATTCCATGCTTACATGTACAGGTCTTTGGAATGTCAAGGAGTACTTGAGTACTTAACTATCGCTCAATCATCATTACTTACTATTAACCAAATATTGTACAATTCTCAGTTAAGTTTGGACTTTCAGTAAGGCGTGACATTCTCAACGTTACATAAATAGCATCTGTTAAAATATACATGGGATAGAAATTCAGGCAAATGTAAACAAGTGTATCGAATAACCAAAAGCATTGTCTTGTCAGACAAAGAAATGGAGCTTAAGTCATATCATTGTTGTCAGCAACAATTTAAAGTTCCTGATGTTTTTAATTTCTTAACCAATGAGAATCTATTTGCCATTTGACAGACACTTATTAGCGCCGAGAATGCCAAGCCTTACTGAAAGTCCAAGCTCAACTGAGAATTGTTCTCATTTCTTCTTTTGCTTGTCAAAAGTTGAATATTGAGTAGTAATTCTAGATGCAATTTAAAAGTTAAATCAAGAGTATTCCTAATGCCCATCTTAATCAATATAATCAATATCTATCTTAGACTTTTCCCCCCAGATCTTCATTTCCCAGATCCTACTCATAAACTATTATTATATGAACTTATAAGCTGTTACCTACCAGGGATGGGGATCTCAATAAGCTTCATAACAAGTATAGCATTTATATATACAAGGTGGTTTAAATCTGACTGCTCTCTTGCTCACTTTCATCTTGTATATTGATACAAGAAAATATATATTGTGTATTTCCATTTATACTAGATATAGCACCAGGACAGGGAAGCAAATTATTGAAGCTCATTCAGGAGCCACAGGAACAAAGCAATGTAACTAGCAATCTGGAGCAGCTGGTTGTTAAACTGTACTCTGAAAATACAGACAAGAATCTGAAAAAGCAACTACTTTCCATGATTGCATTTTCCCATACCAAAAAGCAACTTCAACAGCTCATTCCTTCATTAACTATACATGCAATAAATGAAGCAAGAAAACATGCTTCAGAACATTCTGAAGGTAATGCTGTTTTGCCATGTTATTAAAGTTTCAAATGTGGATATTGCAAATAGTTCAATTTTGCAAGTTTATGCCTTATGTCCTTAAAAATGGAATGAATAAGATTTTTGGTTTTATTGAGTCATAGTTCTGTTTTCTATATATAGTGAACATGTAAAATAATGAAATTAAATACAACTATACTGTTTAAAATTATTATTAACACAATACACCAATTTTTGAAGGTGCTGATGTTCCCGAACAAAAACCAGTGTTTCACAAGAAAATGGACATGATGAAGTTAGATCATGCTCTGGATTTCATCTTTAATCCAGCATTTCATCAGGTATTTTATTATTAATTTATTCTGAATTTTGGGTATGGTGGTAAACAGGTAATGTAATTTTTAAGCAGAGTTATGAAGTATTTAATTACAATTGTTGATTGTCGATATCATTTTGATTTGAGTTGGATTTACTTGAACCTATATATAATATTGGGATCCCTTAAAGATGGCATTACATTTTACCAACCTGGCCCGTTCTCCGACATTTGGTTTTCCTCCAAGTTACCTGATCTCAAGACCTTGAAGTATTACTTTTTCAACTCTCATAGAAACGCTGATTTTCTTCATTTACTTTTGTTTTTGACTTTTGATTATAATTTGACCTACTTTTCAAATGCTTTAGCATTGGCCTTCATACTTTTGAAAGGCAGGGATAAATATTTTAAGACACATATTACCTGTGTCAAGATCTTTGTATATTGCCAGTGTCAAGATCCTCCCTTTGTTATTGACCCACTTTTTTGTAAATAAGTGTCAAACTTCATAGCTGAGGTCATTTCAATCTTGACATTGACTTTACCAGGGACCTATATACTGTACTATACTATAGTATGTAGGTCCCTGCTGCCAGCATAAAACTACAAATTTCCAGGAAGAATTAAAAAACAAAACAAATTTGCTTTTGCAGGAACTACATTTATGCATTGTTTTGTAAGATTTTGTAAAGGCTGCCTGATTTAAAAAATGTTTGATGAATTCTTGAATATTGTCATTGACAGGTTTCTTCTATTGGCACAAAAGAACTAAGGCTAGAGGATGGAAGCATCATGACAATTCCAGAGGTAATAAGAACAGTCTGGCATTCAACCCTCATTAAGATATACCAGGCATACTGTGAAGAAACCCAATATATTCCCTTATCTAGATCTACACTCTACCACATCCTTAGAGTTTGCCCAGCATCAAAGCGGACGAATCTAAAAGGCTTGGATAATGCAGCAGCAGACGGAGGGAATGCATACGATGTGCTTCTATCAACAGTTGCAGGTTTCTAAGCTTATATATTTAATTGATGTCTGATATGTATGATAGTATTGGTTCTTAGATGCCCTCTGGTAACTTGAACTTGCATGTACAAGATGGGTAAAGCCCTGGCCTGGGGGCCATAAAACTGAGACGTGCTCAATTTTTATCTCAGTCTCACTTTTTCCTAAAGAATATATAGTGGAAAAGTGGAACAGATCAAAAATGAGCTTGTCTCAGTTTTATGGCCCCCAGGGCAGATTAGTCCAAGAAATATGGAAGCATTATTAATAAGTGTAGGTTCATTAGTTGGTTAAATCATGCCCCTGTCACCATTCTGCGTAAGTTGGGACCACATATATTATATTTTTTGATATATTTTCTTAAAAATTTGCAATGACGTGTAATATTTGAAATTAAATACATGATGAAAATTTTTTTTCCTAATCAAATTTATTTTAAAAGTTATAATAGCTTGAAATTTTTACTTAAGTCTGTCCTCAGATTATGTATGGTCTTGGGGCCAGGATAATTGAATCTCATCAGCATAACTTGGTACATATATTTTTTTAGATGTGGAAAAGTATGTAACAAATGGGATATTGCTGCTGGAACTGAAAGAATGTAAAGAATCTATTGTTACCAGTAGAATTTACATGAAGACAGATTTTAAAATGCATGTAAAACAGGTATTTGAAAAAATATATAATTGATAGCTAACAAATTTAATGTGATTGTGAAACAGAATTTGAGCTCATGCAGTTAAAGATTAATATTTTATTCAAGTAACCAGTTATGCATGTTCATCTTCAATGCATATCATATACATTGAGATGTATACTGTGTAACAAATAATCTAATCATGTTATTCAAAGACTGTTTTGGGGTGGTACAATGTAATTGATTAAATAAATTATTTTATTCTTTCTTCTTTTGGTAGACTGACCACTGCAGTGATCATTGTATAAACTATGCTTTGAGTGATCCACATGATAAACAATTTCAACAAAGCTGTATTGATCATCAACATGATGTTGTATGTGATCGCTGTCAATTACTCCCAAATGCAATTTTAAATTTAAAAGAAATATTGAACAACCTTGCAGGTAATTCATAAATGCATATATAGCTGATTGCTTTTTATCTTCTGCTTTTTAAACCTATACTTGAAATTAAAATAAATTTAATAAAGTTGAAAGTTCACTACTGTTGAGACATAACATTTATGGTTACAATATTTTTCTTACATGCCAAAAAGTATAGAGCATTAATTTTTAAATCAGTTCAATAATTGAATTGACAGATCTTTCTCCAACTACAAAAGAAGAGATGTTTGTGGACATAGATGCAGCTGAAGTAAAAATTGTTGAATGGAAAAGTCATATTGTGCGAACCATCAATCAAGACAATTCAAGAACCCAGACACTGAAAGATCTGGAGCCTGGTGATATCCTTCTTGTTATGGACTGGGCCATGAAATACTTGCCTGTATCATTCAGAGAGAAACAGAGCGATTGGTACGGCCAAAAGGGTATTAATTGGCATGTGTCTGTCTGCATTTACAGAGATGAAGACTCAAATTTAAAGGTGAGATAGTAAATGAAAATAAAATGCTCTCTTTGTATGTCCATATGTCTGTTTTTTCTAAGGGGAGCTAATCAAGAAATAAGGTAAAAATAGGGAATGGTCATAAACAAAATCTCAAGAACCACTGGACAAGAAAACATAAATATTAACTGAAAGCTTCTATAAGGTGTTGCAAATTCTGATTGATCAAAGCATGACCCAGAGGATTCAGTGCAAGTCATTTCCAACTACAAAACATGCAAGAACAACTATTTACAACAACTTGTTGCACAAGTTACACAGATCAATGATTTTCAAACTTATTTGGCTGAAGTAAAGATGGTGTGTGAAATTCGGGCATAAAAACTCTTTAAATTAATAATTGCCTTTTTTGTCTTTCAGCACAGAACATTTGCACATATGATGGATGGAGTGAGACAAGACTGGATGGCTGTCGCATGCCTTTTGGAAGACACAATCCGTCATATCAAAACGCAACTTCCTAGCACAACAAGGGCATTTCTCAGAAGCGATAACGCAGGATGTTACCATTGCGGCAATCTTTGGCTTGCAATTCAAGGCATCAGTAGGCGTACTGGTGAGAATTTTTGGTCATTTATATGCATTAATAATTTTAAGATATATACTGTAATCAAAATGCCTGACAATTAGATATATAGGGTAGCAAAGGTTATGAAGTTCGATATGATTGGATTACATAATCCTCATATGTTACAGGAATGCATAGCATGAGTCAAAGTATTAATCTTTTGTATGACACTATATAATCTAATGCTTGTAAATTGACTAATATGTGTATAGAGTACAGAGTATTATTTTACCATTTTATCTATTTTTAGGTGTTTTCATAGCTGGATACGACTACAGTGAGGCCCAAAGTGGCAAGTCATATTGCGATGCAAAAATAGCCCACATGAGGGGGAAGTTTAGTAAAGTGGCAGCGTCAGGTCATGACATTCTCTCTGCAGCCGACATGAAACGTGCCATCGATTTATAAGGAGGAACAACTGGATGCCAAGCTTCACATGTTGCACTCCAGGAAATACCTTCTACCGCAAAGTATCCAATTAAAGGCATCACTAAAATCTCAAACGTGAAATTTTGAGCAGGATTTATAACAACTTGGCGGGCCTACAATATCGGAACAGGCAATCAGTTGTCTTTTGATTATGAAAACAATGTAAGTATGGATGTATATGCTGCAAGTACCCTAAAATGTTATTTTTGATTAACTTCAGCATGAACAATAATCACAGTTTAAGATTATCAAATATTTTATTACAGGATCTGGCAGATTTAGAAATACAGTCTGATTTTGTATTGCATCGTGGAGCAGAAGGACACATTTGCAAACCCCTAGAAGGCAAAGGTGCTGGTGAATCAGCTAATCATGATCGTTGTTTTATTTGTCCTGAAGGGGGATGTACACAGGCCTTTACCAGTTACAGTGATATGCAGAATCACTGCTTCCTAGGAAATCATGCATATCAACTCCAGACAAGATCAATATATGATGACATAAAGATGAGGTGGAGAGATGCCTGTTGTACTCTGTCGGAGGATTTAATCAAATACAGTAGTACATGTACTGGGGAGGTACTCACAAGTCCAGATCAGCAGCCCATGGGATGGGCTTTGAAAAAGGAGAGAAAAAATGTAAGATTCACAGATGATGTAAAACGGTATTTGAACGAAATTTTCCAGTCTGGAGAGAATGGTGGAACAAAGGTCCATCCATCAGTAGTTGTGCAAAATATGAGGGTGGCTAAAGATGAAAATGGAGGGAAAAGATTCCGACCAGAGCAATATTTGGCTGTTGGCCAGATCTCATTTTTTTTTCAAGACTTTCAGCCATGAAAAAAACTCCATGCAAAGAAATAAAAGATGATGATCTAGATGCAATTCTTCTTAATATCGCAAAAGCTGAAACTGCTGCCGAATTTCAGTAAATGTATACTTAGAATCTTAGACTCTGAGACAGAAATCCTTATACAGGGTGTGACAGCAAACAATGTCCCGACTTTGTGATTTCAATATATTGATTGATTGTATGTTGTTAAACGTCCCTCTAGAGAATTTTTCACTCATATGGAGAAACCACCACTTGCCGGTGGAGAGCTACAAATTTTGTCCTATACTCGGCACTCAGGGCCATTCTGCAGAACCACTGGACCATTTTCAACCAAAGTTGCCACAAAGCATAATTATATATCCTTGGTTGAAGTGGTTTCAAGTTTGTTCAAATGAAGTGCCAGACCCTCATTCAAGGGGATATATTTCAGAAATAGTCTAAATTTGGTGGAATGATTAAAAAAAATTTTAAACCACTGAGCTAAAAAAGTATAAAATTATAGGATACCTTAATTATTTACATAGTGTAGATTCAAGTTTGTTCGAAGGATCAAATTTTTACAAATGAATGTATATGAAAAAAATCTTCTGTTCAAGAACAGCAAAGCAATTTGGCATATTGTTATCCTCAGATGATATAAAATTCAAGTCTCCCCTCCCCTGTAAACTTTTCAATACTGAAATGAATATTTTGTGCGTTTTCATAGCCAGTGTGTTCAAGTGAGCAATGTGGCCCATGGGACTATTGTTACTCGTTACTTAATGTTGATGTCGATTAATTGGTATCAGGATACATTATATAAAAATTATTTAAAGAATGTATGTTTAAGTAGAACAGTTTCTTTAATTTTAAGTACCAGTCCACATAAAAATCAGATAAAGGGTGATATATGAGGGTTCTTTTAATTTTGTCTGATTTTTATGTGGCTTGGCACTTAAATGTAGATGTAGATCATATATTCTAAATAAATAAAACAATAAAGAAAAAGCTGGGGAATTGTTTAGAAATGTCTAATTAATAATCATCTTAAATTTTTCCATTTAATTTGGTATACTTTCCCCATCAATCATGTTCTTCAGGGTATAACGAAAGTGATGCTTACTCTGAATCTCAATAAAATACCTGTTGTATTTGAATTAAAAAACTTATTAAGGAAACGGAAGACCTTCTACTGATTCTGATGGTAAAGATTATTATTCTTTTTTTTTCTTCTACTTCCTAGACCGCAACTCTGAGGCCTCATATCTCACTCATTTCTCAACGGATTTCGCTCACATTTTCAGAGGTTATAGACGTTTACAAACTCTACCAGAATGCTGACTAAAATTTCAAAAAGTCACTTCCGGTTTTGAGTTATTTCCCTTTAAACGAAAATTTATAGGCTTTCGTTTCCGGATAAAGGCTCAGAGACCACAAAAGCTGAAGCAGAATTTTTACTGATTTTAGGTAACAGAAGGATTGAAGTTGTGCACATCGGTTTTTGTTTTTCGATTTCTGTATTCACAATGGCGCTATATAGGGGTCAAAAATTAGAACGCCTAAAAGAGCGAAAATTTACACATATTTTCCTTTTTATCTTGAAAACTAAAAATATTTTGTTAAGACATAATGAACAAAAGTTGTGCATAATTGCAAGGGCTTTCATATAATAATATTCAAAAGGGGCTGGCCCCTATAATTAGGGATCAAGGGACCTTGAAAGTTTTTGCTTTATAACTCAAAAACGGTAAATATTTCGAAATGACTATCGATTATAAAGTTGTGCTTTAACATCTTACTGATCTCATGAAATTGTAATTGTGTTCGAGTCTTGTTTTAAATGAGCTGGTGCATGACCTATATATGCACAGATAATTCTTTTCACTCAGCACGTAAACGAGAGCTCCTCATGCGTGTAACCAAAGCAAGCTTACTATAAATAATAAACATGGCTACATTGGAAGCTAATATTCTTCAGAATAAAGTTCTCGAAGTGTTTGTGTTTTTTTTCTTACTAATTATCATGTTTTTTCACTGACAACTTTCCCTTTTATTTCATTTTTTTAAAAATCGTACAAACCAAGTCTACTAAAAAGGGAAGAAAATATCATCTTTTCTTCTTATTACATAAAAGCAAACAATAAAGTGAGAAAAAAAAAACATAACTAAAAAGCACATATACTATTCAAAGCCATTAAGTGCACTGCTTTAACATTCACCTTGTTTGTTTACAATTATATAACGCGCCTCCCTCAATATCGGCGGGGCAAAGTCGGTCACCGGGAATCAATCGGCGTGTGATCCAGCGACCCACAGCCATACACAAAAAAAAAACCACCACAGAATGGTTAAATTAATTCTTGATAAAATTGTTCCTTCTTATAATATCTCTGTCCCATGAAAATATTATTTTGTTTGAGTCTTACGTATGGTAGGAAAGAAAGCTAGATCCGTATTCACCGTAAACAAGGCTCCGTTCTCATTTTGATATTGAAGAACTCTTTATGCGTATAATTGAAATAAACTTTCCGTAAGTAATAAATATTTTACCACGCTGTATCATATCTCTTTTTTTTAAATTAGGTTTTAAACGTGTTCTTTGTTTCCCGTTCAGAGTATTCAATGGTATCTTTTTCCTTTTATTAATAAAGATCTTTCCAAGAGAAAGAGTCATAGAAAAAAGTATACGAGTATCTTTTATTCGTTTAAATATGAACATAAACAATATGAACGGAAACAATATACGCCCGGATTTCATAAAAAAAAACTTTTAAGAGTCAAATAATAAACAATTATTTACTGCGCGATTCTCATATTCACCTGGAACCAAGAAGTGTGTTTACCATTAAGTTATCTATCTTTCGATTACACGCTGCCGAGAAATTCTAAAGCGACACACCGCGGTGAACCATTGACCCGCAGTCATAGGCAAATAATTGGTATGTACAAACCATTCTACAACAGTAAGAAAATATTATTTTCTCTAAGTAAATTAAATCTTTCAAAAATATCTTATAGCAATATGAGCTGCATGTTTGACATCGGGAAAAAATGTGGCAAATTTCTAATTAACTATTAACTGAATATTACAGACTTATTTCTACTTTTTGCATGACTATGTGTTTATGTTAAGGAGAAGAACTAGTAAGTTGTAAGAACTTGATTCTTATCCTTTTGCTTGTCAATAAAATATGTTCAAAACAAATACAGACTTATCATGTAATTAAACACTTTTACAACCTAAATTAAACTGTTAAAATCATAACCGGCACCAAAGTCAAACCATTTGTATCGTTTGTCGTTTCTTTAAAATGATGAACTTATATCTAGCGCAAATTACTTTCCATGGTTTAAAAATACGCGTACGAGAGAAAACATTCAAGTTTTTACCAGCGAGTCCCTGTATCAAGTATTGTCTAATTTTTATTCTATTAAACATGATCCCCCTTTCCTATTTAAATTTAATTTATTTGATGATTTTATTCAACTTCAAGCACAATATCATTATGTTGTACTAAAATGAAGTCCATGCACGGATGCTATTGTACATCGGGAATTTCTTTAATACTTTATCCATGCATTCCTCCTTCAAGGAAAATAATTATGAATGAATTAATTGAATAACGTGTATAAAACCATGTGGTTTCGTTTTGTCAACGTGTTTTAGATCATGATCAGCAAATCACAACTCCTCGGGTCTTCCTGTCTAACAGAATAATATCCTCGAATGTATTACGTATACATCATGACATCCCCATGCATGCTCCTCACCCCCTTTACCCAAACTTTGAAATAAATGTGGAAATATATTTTATTTGTGGACTTTTGAGTTTAATTTTAAAGCCATTACCCTAAAATACGTATTATGGAAAGGACTTTCAACCCCGTCTATCTTTCATAAATAGAAACTCCATGTTGTTTGAATATTAATATCCGGTGATGTTTTAAAATACCTCAATGTTGTTTTTTCTGACCTGTGACAAAATGGTTCGAGATAATGCAAATTTCAAACATCTTCATCGGCCAATGACAGAAAAGTTGTAAAATTCCTGTCAGGGTTATCAACTTCTAATCACTAAAAGGTGTTTGTCTTGACACAGAGCCAAGGTTATTCTGTTAAGATCAAGGTCACCGACAGAAGAAATATTTTCTTTACTACGCTATGAATTAGTAAATGAAAATCATTGGAGGCTCTTACTTGAAACATACATTACTTGTGACACGACCCGGTGAGTTTTCCTTTGATGTCAACCGTACAACAACTGCGATAGAGAACACTTTTTTGTGGGCGTTTCTTATGCTAATGAGCAGAAACTGTACAATTACTACGATACAGAACGGTTTATTTTTAGCGATGACTGAAAGCTGTATCCGTAAATTGAATAGATAGACATAAGAATCATTCAAATGACATAATATAAAGCTGTTAGTATATATATTTACTCAAAATTTGAGGTGAATTTAGGATAGAATTTTACAATGTGTCCTTGATTGAACAAATTCAGAAAGGACGGCAGTTCACAAACGATTTTTTTGGCCCAAAATAAAGCAAAATCGAATTTTATGGGGTAGATTCATAAATAGCCTGAAATTATATGTACATATGTAGTCGTTTTACGTGGAAAGATAAAGGGTAGAAAGTTAAGCAAATATAATTTAAGAATCTTTCAGCAAAGCGGAAACTCAAAAAGTGGGGGGCATATCGACACGAGCCATTCAGTACCTGACCCGCCTTGGTTACATTTAGGTAATACATGTATAGGCCCCCCTTTTCCACCTGTCCATTAATCGAGTGACAGATGACATTGTCGGATACTTGTATTTCTCTCAGAATATACCCGAAGAGCATTTTTTTTGCTTCAATTACATTCCCACATGTATTTTATACATTCATGTATCAAAATGTTTTGCACGTTTTCCTTAGCTTAAATTTAAAGAAAACATTAGGAGCATATTAAAAACAAAGGATCAACCCTACGTAATTAAATCTAAATGAAATTTTGGAAAAACGAATTATATACACATGAATCATCTCACAATTAAAATTATTTTAATCTATTAAATTGATAGATACCTTCACCTCCATCTCTCTCCGCATCACAGTTGCGACTGATAAAAATGGTTTACGAAATCAACTTTCTGCAAAATCATCCCATTGGCTGAGAGATATGTTCCCAAATATACATGTAAATTAGTGAAAAAAAGGTCATGTCACAAGTCATTTAGAATACTCGTTTCATACTGTATCGGAGATACAGCAGGAAACTCGTACTCTAAATAATACTTATGATTGGAGGTTTTGTCATGACCCTGATCAAATGTCTTTCTGGCAAATCAAGGTCACTGACAAAGAAAAAAATATTTAAGCATAACTTTATAATTAAAATTTACTGGAGGCTCATGCTGGGAAGAAAGGTTGTTGACATAAGAAAGTGCAGTGACCTTGACCCAAGGTCTGTACTTCCTGTCCACAGCTCCAACGGAAGACCTACTCGTTGCTTTGCAACGAGCTCGGCTCTAGTTATTGCTTGATTTTTTTGTTTTAAAATGATATTGAATATATGTGAAAGAAGAAGTTTGTTGATTTTTATATAAATATATGAATTTGTTATTGTATATCATTAATAATCAATAAAAGCTGCATCAGAATGTATTAACAAAGCATGAAAATAAGAAAATATGTTTTACCCCTTTTCTTTAAATCATGTTGTTGAGTCGTAGTTCAATATCATTCGTATAATTGCACTGTAATGTTACAGAAGTACATGTATAATTGTAAAGTATCAATTGTATCAGATACCATCTGCATTTTTAAAAATTATTTTATGTATTATTTTTTGTGTGGCCATGAAAGTCTATTATACATGCATTCATTAAATTTTCAGAGATTTTACTATTATGCTTTGTTTTTTTTTTTATGTATAAATTTTAAAATGGATGTCCTAGGACATCATAGGAATTCTTGATTTCCTAGGATATTTTTAAGGCCTGGGCTATCCTGGGAAGTCTTGGCATTTTTATTCCTGGAATTTTTTAAAGGAATGTCCAAGGTTAAATTCCATGACAATTCTGCAAGAGTAAGCTTAAGATGTCTCACGATCTCTGGACCTGATTATAATGTTAGGAAAGATCATATATATACCCAATGGTTTTACATATTACACCAAGTTTAAATTGGTTCTTACACAAAGAATTTTATCAGATACTAAATATTTCTATTGACAGATTACATGATTTAAAAATTGTATGATTTCAAAACCAATAATAACAATATATATGCCAAAGTTGCCAATATGGTGCAGTGCTTAGAGTGTCTGCTCTAGAATCATGGAGTTAGAAGTTGATCCTTGGGTTGCAGGTTCAAATCCCACTGTTAGACGTGGAAATCAGTCCTTCGGAAGAGACCATTGAAACCAAGGTCCATTTTTGCAGTAGATGCTGGCATGAAAAAAATCCCTTCCTGCTCACTGGCCAAAGGTCAAACTTTGCAGTTCTCTACTGGCAGGTGGTGGCATCTCCATATGAGTGAAAAATGCTCGAGAGGGATGTTAAACAAGAATCAAAAACCAAATGCTTTTAATATTTTTTTCCAAAGGGGGAAAGAGAAGAGGAAACAATGCAAATATGCACATAAATCATTAGAAATGCGTATTTGTGAAATTATGCTTTGCATGGCACTCATTGCTAAGAAGAAGGTTTTTAATCAAAATAAATATAAAGTCCAGGGTCAAGATCAAAATAGTCAAGGTTAATAGCCAAGGTTAATTTTTTTTTTACAAAAGAAGGTCAAAGGTCATGATGACATAAAAGTTGAAACCCAAAGAAGGCTCTGGTCAAAAGAAATATACACATTAAAAATGAAAGCTCTAGCATCATCCGTTCAAAAGTTAAGGCCAATTCAGGGTCCAAGATTTTGCAGTTAAATATACAGGTTTAAAGGAGACATAGGCTACATCGGTTGCCATGTACTGGGAATCGTTGCCATGGGTTAATTAAGTACCAAATAACTTAAAAAGACTGACTAACAGTTCATTGTCAATTTTGCTCGATCACATATTTTTACTTAATTTGAATAAGCCTTAATAAAATTACACGTAAACAGTCACCAAAATTACCTTTCTTTGCCCCGTTGCTAGGGAAAACCTGTTGTTGCTATGGAGATAAAGAATTATGCAATATTCAATAAGTTGCTAGGGAGTCCGAATTTAATTATACTATTTTAAAATTTATATCTAGTTTATCGTAGGTGAGAGTTCATATGATTTTCCCGTAAACTTTTTACATTATTTCTCATTTTAAGTATCAAAACGCCCATATTTGTTGCTAGGCAACAGACTCGATTTTGAAAAGAGCCCATGGATTTGACTTCAAATTCTAAAAAAGAAATTCCTCTGCTTTTATATGAAATACACGCAACAACTGTATTAATCTGGCCATGTTTAAAATTTGGCCTTGAATATTGCCAAAATTACGAAAAATGCTGAATCATCAAAAATTGTAAAACATGTGTACCTTCCAATGTCTCGCACAGAACTGACTTAAGACCTAAATATTTTTTATTACATTGTAAGAACACTTTAAATTTATTACTCCAATAAGTTAGAATAATTCTCATTGTATTAAAATATTATTTTAAGCCTCAAAGATAGGTGATTTTTGGTCCATCAACAGTGAAAAATCTGCCGGTTGCTAAGGAAATTTCTTTTGCCGGGTTTTCATGGTAACCATGAATCAAAACATTTTTTATTTTACATACATTGTTCATACTTCAAAATAAATCTGTGAGTGGAAAATCATCAAATTCTGAGAACCCTTATATATCACCCTTTGTCTGATTTTTATGTGGACTGGTACTTAATACATGGAGGGTTGTCAGAAAAATTATTGACATTGATGATGTTCCACGTTGGAATCTGTATGCAAGGTCTTGCAATGCTACCCAGCCTAAGTATAATCAGATGGAGTATGAATGTTTGGAACCTTGTAACTGAACTCTTTGTACTATCTGGTATGGTAGGTTTAATAAAATCAAACAAGGTCATCAGACTAATAAAGCTAGGTAGTCCTGTATACAAAATTACTTTTTGGTCATTTCCACAAAATCATTCCACATTGAAAGTTCTGCAACTGTCAATTTGTAATTTCAAGGTTGCATTCTCACAAAGAAATTGTTTACATTCCTCTGTTATTTTTTCATAAAAGTCTTGGTCATTATTTGAATTCTTTTCCACGGTACAAGATAAGATAAAATAATTTTATTTTCCAATTTTGGTTACAGAAGGCATAAAGGTTTCTTTACAATGACAAGATAGAAGAAAGAAATTTATTACAGAAAGGTGACCTACACAGACATAAACACACACACACACACACACATGTATATATCTGATATAATACATACACGAAACTGTACATGTCGGTGGCGTAGCATCGTTTTTGAAAGTTGGGGGGCCAGCCAGAGAAATAATATGATAATAATATGAAGTTTTTGTTAAGTCACGAAAAAAGTTATCTCTCTCCTCAGTATATAATGGGCACTCAGTAAGAAAATGATATTTATCTTCTATACAATTTTGGTTATAATGCCGAACTCGTTTTTGGATTTACAACTCTTATTGCAAAACAGAAGGCAGCCTGTAAAATTACAAGAACACAGCTAGTATAAGGCTGGGGACTTGTTGTTTAATTCAAGTGTTATTATTGTTTTTAAGCGCGAGTGTGCTGTTATGATGTTGAACATTTGAAATTTAAATACCCTTATTCCTTTTGGTAGTCTGATATGAACATATTCAAACAATAGCAAAAAGTATGTGTGAAACGCTCCTCTTAACCGTCCGTAGACAGAACAGACGTATAATAGAGGGACCACTGACTCCTTTGGAGCACTCTAGATTTTTCATGACGTTTCCAAAATTCGAGTTCCGAAAGGAAAATCATCTTCCGATTTTCGCAGCGTCCTCACCGGGAGGCATAGAAAGTGTAAACAGTATGGTGTAGCGTTATAAATTTCCGAGCATGTAAATCCTAAATAATTAATATTCCATCCACAAACACTACTATATTCCTTTTCTCTTAAATGAAAACTCGGCGTAAAGTTCACAATTTATTAATGGCGATAAATTCAAAGCATAGCATATAAACAAAACAAACGAGTGACTTGGTCAAAGCTTTCCTAACTACTTCTGC
The DNA here is from genome assembly GCA_003671525.1 of Saccostrea glomerata. Taxonomy (NCBI): domain Eukaryota; kingdom Metazoa; phylum Mollusca; class Bivalvia; order Ostreida; family Ostreidae; genus Saccostrea; species Saccostrea glomerata. Next base: position 412,736 of record PRKT01000487.1, read on the forward strand.
GTTTCTACAATATTTCCCCCTTATATACTGAAAAACTTACTCCTCCCATGACGCAATAATCTAACTCCTCTTTCCAAAATAACTCCTCACTGGGAATACAAATACAAAATCTAGGTCAGTGCAGAGGAGTAAAAGAAATAAATAGGTTACTGAATTACACGTTAGAAAAAATAATAAAATACTATAGTTAACTTTAAATAATTAAACAGTTGATACAACATAATAAATAGACATAATAATACGAATAACTGTAAATCTGCTACACTTCCCCCACGCAAGTTTTGACCCCGTCAAAAAAATATAAGCAAGTAATATAACAATAACAATTAAATGTCAATTATGCACAAGATTTACAATATTAATTTACAGTCAATATTTCACAAATTTAGTTTTTGCCATTGTTCTGTCTTTTGAGGGCATCAAGGAATGTGGGAATCTCCTGTAGGGATTCCTTGGTCACTTTAGCTATGTCGACTCCTTTCGGATCAAGTCCCTCCGAGGAATATATGTCCAAAAGATCGGTTTTCACTCGTTACTTCACTATTTTTGTATTGAATAGTTTTCGTCATTGTTATTCCTATCGTATGTGTCACTGTCACAACATGGTCATCCTTATACTCTTCGTCTGGGATTTCGTCCTCATCTTCGAATTCGTCACTTGATATTTCGATTAGATCGCTTTTACAGTATTCCATAGTGTCACTGTCACTGTCATTCACTGTGTCCTCTCGCGATTCTATAACGAATTCCTCTTCATCACTGGATACATCACTGTAGTCTGGATGTTTAATAATTCTATCGTTATAATCCATTACGAAAAGTTTACAAATCAAAAGCACTTAAGGGGGCCGACTATAGTTTCCATTGCGCAATATTTTGCGCATCATAGTAAAATGAAGCGTATTTTATATTTTAATTCAACTTTGTTCGCTTAATTATTAAAATTAAACAAAATTAAGAAATCATAGGTATAAAAATGTAATTACAATTTGATATAACTGATTTTTTAACCGTTTTTGCAATTAATAGGTAGGTTGACCTCGTTGCAGTGCGATTTTGACGTTATGATAATCTGTAGCTCTTAAAGAAAGGGATAATAAAAAGTATTATTAAAGAAAAAGTAATAAACACACGCTCTTGAAATTTAAAACATAAAAATTTGAGAATATCTCCAATATCTTTATTATGTTTTCATGTGAATCCATTATGTACGTCATAATTTGTAGTACAGTACTCTATAAAAATGATAAAATTTGCTAATTTTTTGCATTTTGAGATGCCCCCTCTGGTAACAAGACGGTAGAATTTTGTGTTTCTTACATATATTGTATATCATAGTATTACTCGTCAAATATTATAGTTTGAATAGAATGTCTATTGTAGTATTTGTATAATTTGCTTTAAAGTGCAAAAAATTGGCATTTTCCTATATAATCCTATCACAGGCCTTTAGATCGCTTCGAAAAAAAATTGAGGTGTTGAAAAAAAAATAAAGGTATGGAACTCTTTTTATGGGGTACCTACTTTCGCCAATAAAATTCTTTTAAATCAAATGCTTTACAATTTTACTTTCTATCCATATCTATTCAAATATAAACAATCTTTATTACTACCAAAGTTCATTCCGTAATTCCTTATACTTCTCGAGATATTTTGAAATCAATTCCCAAATTGACAATATTTTTTTTACTCGACATCAGCTTGGGCCTTCACTAATTTTAAAGCGGGAACGACGGGACAAATTTTCCCCGGAATTTATTCTAAACTCAATGAATATTTGCTCATTTGCATTCAAACTTTACAAGGTTTTTCTTTAATTTAATCATATGGTGTAACTAAATCATAAACAACATTTTAGCGGTCTAATTGTTTTGAAAATCGAAAGGTATATAATGCATTCCGGGAAAAATTCGTTCTACCATGACTTCAATTACTTTCATAATCAACATGGCGGTAGTTGTTGATGTAGACGTTTTCAAATAAATTTTTTGCGAAAGGAATATTATTACTGACTTAACGTTACAATCTGGAGTAAGAAATCAACTTTAAATTGTTAAAAGATTTTGCAAATACTGTGCAACTCTTCGCCGCACTTCAAACACCGTCTGTTTACATGTGAATGACCAGGGGCCCAAGCTTATGTCGAGTAAAAGAAAGTAGGTCATTTTTGAAATTGATTTCAGAATATCTCAAGAAATATATGGAATTTCGGAATGAGCTTTGGTAGAATTGAAGAATGTTTATCTATGAATAGATTTAAATAGAAAGTAGAATTTTAGAGCATTAGAATAAAAAATATTTTATTAGCGAAATTAGGTACCCATTGTAAGAGTTCAGTACCTTTTTTTTTTTTAAACACACAATTTTTTTTAAGCGATCCAAAGGCCTGTGAATCCTATAGTAAATGTACCTGTATTTTGAGACGGTCCCTCAAATATACCTGGACGGTAGATTTCCCCCAAACTTTGCATGAACACTGATGTTAATTTAAGTTATATATAGTATAAAAATGAAGAGTTTCGCTATTGTAGTTTTTACACAATAAAACTATAGTCGGCCCCCTTAAATCGAATTCGCTAATTAGTTGTTTAGGATAATCCTCATGTCTGGCATTAACATGTCTCTTCAAATTGTCAATCCTGTTAAAACTTTCACCACAAAATCCACAATTGAACGATTTCACGGCATATTCATGAAGTCTTTGGAAATGTTTTTTGAAATTGTCTAATCTTGAGAATAATAAACCACACTTTTCACATAACACTGTCCTCATAACGTTTTTGTTTTCGAATGGCCCTTCCCCGTCTTGTTTGTGTAGATGTTCCCTGTTTTCGTGTATCACATGACTGGTCGGTCGGAGGAGGCTTTGCAGCTGGAGTACACAGGCCGCGATTCGTCTTTGCCGCGTTGACTTTTTTACGGCGGTCTTTTTAGAAGTTGAGGAGGGATCCGGCTCGGGCGTCTCTGTAATTTTCTCGGGTATTTCTTTGATTTTGAGGAGGTGTTTTAGTTTAAGCCTTGCAGTTTTCCGTATTTGGAACGATTTTAGGTTGTCTGCGTGGCCAATAACGGGATTAGATTTCCTTGAATGTCTAATATTACTCGAATAACACATCACTTACTTTTTTAGTTATAATCCAGATAAGGTGCGTATTTGCAGATATACGCATTAAATTTTACAAAATACGCATTGAAAATCAAAATAGAGCGTGCAATTACTCATTAGCAATCATAGATACGCATAACACCACGAAAGTACTGCGTACAAGTTGAAGAATACAGGTACGACTTACTTAATGATACGAATTGAGGTTAACTCAGTGTTTGATTTTTCTCAAAACGAAGTACAGGTATATAAAGCCTTTTAGTGACCAGACATATTCTAGTAATGACGACGATGATCTCCATTTCGGGAGGAAGAATCGGACATTTAGATTAAAATCAATTTCCAGGTAGAGAGACTATGCACTAGGCATAACCTTTTTTTTATTATGGGTTCATAGCCAATTTTTCATCTCTCTCAACTTACCATATTAACGAAGATTCTTTCAGTTTACTCTTGATACGATATCTTAAATGAAGGAAAAGTTATCTGTGTCTCTGACTCTATGTTACAATACAGTGTACCTTGACCTACTTTATAATCTTCCTTGTCAAAATAGAATGCTTCCCAATCTTGGTCCAAAGTCTTGTTGTTATTTACAAAATTTATTTAAATAAATACAGGAACTGACTTTTGAAATTTTTCCCTCTTCAAAAATTCATACTTCGATTACAAGCTCTAAATAAAGGCCAAAACATTTCTATATAAACAAAATACTCTTCAATCATTTTGCTGAAAATCAAAATATGCATTGATTTGAAAATCAGGGAGTAAATAGGGTAAAAAATTATCTGGAGCTCTGATCCAAGGTCCAGTCCAGTTCCGAGCTAATTTAAGCTTCGTTCCCACTATTTGTTTTGGCTGAAATCTTCTCACAATATCACCTTCATTGTCAGTTTTTCGTACGGTAGTTTTATCGTAATTTTTCTTTTGCCTCCGGGCAGCTCCCAAAGTTCTGTCTCGTGCTAATTTGTGTACTTATTCTAAGTTTTCACACAAACTTTTCACATATTTCGTCTCTGTTATCTTTTCTCCTTTTCCGATTTCTAGCGATTCTGTTTGTAAATCTACGGGTACAGTCATCTCGGAACCAAACATCATACGGTAAGGTGTAATCCCAGTTGTGTCGTGTACTGAAGAGTTCTATGCCATCATAACACAATCAGTGTAATCATCCCAGTCAGTTTGTTTCACATTTATATACTTAGACAACATCTCTTTAATTGTCCTGTTTAGTCTTTCCACCATTCCGTAGGATCGAGGATGAAATGCAGTTGTCCTTGTTTTCGCAATATCAAAAGCAGATACGCAGTCTATTCCTTTCCTTTTCCATCCAAAGAATACACAATACATTTTCATGAATCCGAAGTAATTCTGAACGTGCATACCAAAAATTACACTCGGGGTTTAAGTGTGAAATTTCCTGGTACGAAGGCTTATTTTCTCTTCCGTGTTTTTCAAATAACTTCAAAATGGGGAAAATTCCTTCATCATCTTCTTGTACCTTACGTATGTTTTCAAAAGTTAATTTTGCTACTGGCATTTTTACTCCTTTGGCTCGCTTTGGTCCATTTTCCATGCGTCCTTTCTTCTTAGTTTTCACTTCAAAACATTTTTCCACACTGAATAAATTCTCAATATCACAAATAATATTTTCGGAGAGGCAATATCAATGTCAACCGTACGATTTCTTAATTCATTCACATGTGATTGTTGTTTTCCATCATAAACATCGTTAATTTTGCGATTGCATTGCCTACAAACGTCATCACTGTCATGTTCACTTGGTTTGGGTAATCGGGATAATGCGTCCGCATTACTGTGATTTCTCCCTGGTCGGTGTATAATTTTAAAGTCATAAGCTGATAACTGTTGAAGCCACCTGACAAACCTGCCCATCTGGATCTCTAAATCTGTGTAGCCAGGTTAAGGAACCATGATCAGTCCGTAAGATAAATTCCCGTCCAAGAAGATAATGTTTAAAGTGTTTCACAAAGAAAACGACTGCTAACATTTCTTTTCTAGTAAAACAGTAATTTTTCTCATGAGATGTTAAAGTTCGGCTAGCATACTGCATCACTTTTTCTTCACCGTTTTGAATTTGCGACAATACACAACCAATTGCATCATTACTAGCATCGGTATCTAGCACAAATGGTCCACCATCTACATCCGGATATCCAAGAATTGGAGAATGCATAAGTTTGTCCCTAAGTTCATGAAATGGATGATCACATTCAGGGGTCCACTTCCACATACAGTTTTTCTTAGTTAAGGCGTGAAGGCATTTTGCTATTTCCGCAAATCCTTTAATAAACTTCCGATAGTAAGACATAATGCCCAGAAATCTTCGTAAGTCTGTCACATTTCTAGGAATCCCTATATTCTTTATTGCCTCAATTTTCTTTGGATCTGTATGCACACCGTGTCTTGAAACTGCGTGTCCCAGGAATTCTATTTCCTGTCTGAAGAAAAAGCATTTTGTTGGTTTTAATTTCAGGTTTGCTGAGTTCAATCTGTCACAAACTTGATTAAGATTTTCAAGATGTTCTCGGAAACTTTTGCCGAACACGATAATGTCATCCATGTGTTAAGGTTAGGGTGGTCTTATAAAGCTTTTACAGGCCTGTAGATACAACATAAGAATGGCGTCGGTTCCATGCTTTTTAATTCTGTGTTCCTTCACATAATTGATGACGTAATACACAAAAGGGGTCAATTCAAAACATATAAATGATACATCTTCCCTCTTTTAAATTTGAGTCATGAGCTACAATAAATTTCAAGAGATAGCAAAAGATGTAAAACCTTGCATAAAGTATTCTTAGGTTAATACATTAAATTCTGTTGAAAATTAGGATTTGGTATGTAACAAAATGTAATGAAGCCTGGTACGTTAACAGTTCTGTTTTGTTTTCTCCAACATTAACAAATTACAACACTGAAACTATAATGTCAAAATAAAACTAAGAAATTGTCTGTGAAATGCAACTGACTAGCATTTCAAAGTAAAAAACAAACAGTACAACTAACCCAAAATTTACAACAAATGACATAGATGTTTATGTTCTTAATCTCATACCCCATTTTCATGGTACTGATCTGACCCACAAACAACAAATTAAATCTCTTCAATTAATCTCTGGTTTCTTAACTGACCTACCAGACCTTGTGGTCCCTGACATATTTTGCGTTGGTATGTGATTGGTACAAATAGACATATCCTGATTGAGTGATTGAGTATTTTCATTATCACATGGATTATGACTAGAATGATCAACATTATCATTGTTTTGACAATCGTATTGTTCATATGGTGTAAAAAGTTCATTTGATTGCAAAATATGTCTGCGATATCTGCGGTATACATGTCCATTTTCGGTTTGAACTACGTATGACCTCGGAGAAACTTGGTCTAGCACCTTGCCACAGTTACCCCAATCCTTGTCATTATGATCCCGAAGACGGACGGTTTGTCCTGGACTCAACGGCGAAAGTTCTTTTGTGTTTCTGTCATGATACTGTTTTTGTTTCAGTTTCTGTTGCATCTTTGCTCTTTCATAAGACTCGGTTAAATGGTTTCCACGGCAACTATCAGCCATTGGTAAGTTCGAACGCAGTTTACGTCCATTGTTCAATATTTCGGCTGGTGATTTCTCATCGAGTATAGGAGTTGCACGGTAGATGAGTAGACTCATGTGGAAATCTGATCCATCATCCGCCGATTTTTTCAATAGGCCTTTTACAATGCCTACGGTTTTCTCGACTAACCCATTCGATTTTGGGTATAATGGACTTGACGTATGATGCTGAAAATCATATGACTTTGCAAATTCACTGAATTCAGCTGACTTGAATTGTGGTCCGTTATCACTGAACACTATCTTAGGTATGCCTTGGCCTGCAAACACATATTTCATTGCATTAATGACTGATTGACTTGACACACTGTGCAAACGACACACTTCTGGATAATTGGAATAGTAATCACATAACACAAGATAATTTTCTCCATTGAATACACACAAATCTGCTCCCACTTTTTCCCATGGATAGTTCATGTGGTATAAGCGGTTCGGACGGTTGTTTTGGACGGAACTTGATACATGTTGAACATGAATTCAACATTTCCTCGATTTGTGCATACATTCCAGGCTAATACATCACTTGTTTGGCTCGATTTCGACATTTTTCAATACCAAGGTGACCTGTATGGATTTTGGTAAGCATCTCCTTTCGCAATGAGACTGGAAAAACAATGCGGTCTGTCTTCATGATGATTCCATCACATAAACTCTGTCCGTATATTCCAGTATTCTGATATTTCCTTAGGGCATTCAATGCGCGTTTCTGGAAATCCTGTTACAATTACGTCTGCTAGTAACTGCACTTTTTGGTCATGTTGAGTTTCCTCACGAATCTTCTGGGTAGGCTCTTCATGACAGAGTCAACATACACTTTGAGATCCTCCTCCTGTTCTGATTTGGTCAGTTTCGTTGACATATCCGTTCCTCTGGACAACGCGTCAGCGGTATGCATGAATTTTCCTGGTGTGTAGCCAATACGTAGATCATATTTCTGTACCCTCAGCAGCAGTCTTTGTAATCGTAGTGGACAGTCATTCAGAGACTTCTTAAAGATGCTTACAAGCGGTTTATGATCGGTCTCCACTTCTACTACCTGTCCAAGTATGTATTGGTGGAAGTGTTCACATGCAAATGATATGGCTAACATTTCTTTCTCAATTTGCGCATATCTGGTTTCTGCATCAGACATAACTCGCGATGCATAAGCCACCGGCATCCACTCGTTATCATGCCTCTGTAAGAGCACCGCTCCCAGTCCAAAACTAGAGGCATCTGAAGAGATTTTAATCTCTTTGTTCGGGTCGAAGAACTTAAGTACTGATGTACTTGTTAATATGAACTTTAGCTCATCGAATGATTTTTGCTCAACTGTAGTCCACTGAAATTGGTTTTTGTCCTCTGTGAGATTTCGCAGAACTTGAGTTTTCGACGACAAGTCTGGAACATATCTTGCCTGGTAGTTCAACATGCCTAACAAGTGTTGTACATCTTTCTAACATTTTGGAGTCTCAAAGTTTGTTATGGCCTTGACCTTGGCCTCGTCCGGCTTGATTCCTTCTGCAGAAATAGTGTCACCAACGAATGTCAGTTCCTTAACTCCAAATACGCATTTTTCACGATTCAGTTTGAGATTTGATTTGCGCGTTGCATCAAACACCTGCTGTAGTCGTTGGTTGTGTTCTTGTAGCGTTGAGCCCCATACGATGATGTCATCCATCATTGTCGTGCATCCTGGTATGTGTTCATATATCATGTGAATTGTCCTGTGATATATCTCGGGTGCTGATGAGATACCAAAAGGTAGACGGAGAAATCGATACCTTCCGAATGGTGTATTGAAACAGGTAAGTTTTGATGAATTCTGCTCCAGTTTCATTTGCCAGAATCCGGTGCGAGCATCAAGTTTACTGAAATAATGTGCATTCTTGAACTTCGCATGAATCTCATCTCGCGTTGGCAGCTTGTAATGTTCTCTCTGTATCGCTTTGTTAAATTGAATTGGATCCAGACATGTACACGCGGATCTTTCCGTCTTTTTTTCGGAACGATTACAATCGGACCCAATCTGTATGCTCGGTTTCTTTGCATATGACGCCCATTTCCTCCATGCGTTTAAGTTCATCTTGGAGTTTTTCATGTAGAGCGAAAGGTATTTTACGACATGGACTCACTACTGGTGTAATGTCTTGATCTATGGATAATTTATGTTCACCCTGTAAACATCCTAATCCTTCGAACAAGTCATTATTTTGATCCACAATCTGTGCAGTGCTGTCTGTAATCTTTGTGCAGTTTTCTATGGTATATGTGCGTTTTACTAGTCCTAACTTGTCGCAAGCTTTTACGCCTAAGATTGCTGTTGAAGCATCCTGAACTATCACAAAGTAGACCTTGGCTGCTTTGCCCTGATGAGAAACTTCCAGAACACATGCTCCTAGGACCGGAATACTATGCTTGCTGTACGACATAAGCTGTATATTTGTCTTGTGTATTTTTGGCTTCCATCGTAGACTGTGATACTGTGTTGACTTGCCTGCCTGTATCCAATTTGTAGTTGATTCCTTTGCCATTGGTGCATAGAGTTACACGCCACTCCTCTGGTTTGTCGGAATGAACTGTCTCCAGAGCGTCGATGAAGAAAGCTTGTTCATCCTGAATGTCATGAATATGTTTCTTTTTCTGCATTTTCTTTTTAGTACTATTTTGGTTGCCTTTTGATCTGCAGACTTTTACGAAGTGATTTGCACCATTACACTTATTGCAAATTTGACCCATAGCGGGGCAAGTCTTATGTAAATCATCATATCCACACCGTCCACAAATTTTACCTTGCTTAGATGCCCGCACTTTTTTGTCTTTGGGTTTGCCACCAATGGAATGTACTTCAGAGGGAAGGACAATACTTTTTATTTGTTCCTTTGTCGACTCTGCTGCTCTACAGGTTGCAAGTGCTTTGTCCAATGTTAGATCGACTGTTCGTAAAAGTCTCTCTTTAAGCGTGTTGTCTGGGACCCCACATATTGTTCTGTCACGTAGAGAATCTGCTAGATCCCCAAACTCACAGTTCTTTGCCATAGTTCGTAATTCCGTCACATATTGGTCTATGGTCTCATCGGACCTCTGCACCCTCGTAAAGAACGTATGTCTCTCATACGTAGTATTGCGTTTTAGTGTGCAATACGCCTCAAATTTATCGAGTATTTTCTTTAATTTAAACTCATCACCCTCATCAAATACAAAGGTGTTATAAACTTGAACTGCCTCTTCTCCTACTACGTGTAAGAAAATGCATGATTTTTGTTTGTCACCTTTTTCGGACGCACCTGTAGCTGTCATGTAAACATCAAACCTCTGTTTGAACTTCTTCCAATTTTCTGCCACGTTCCCCGTGAGCGAAAGTACTCCTGGTGGTTCCAGTTTGTCCATTGCAACCTTCTGACACCATGTGTTAAGGTTAGGGTGGTCTTATAAGGCTTTTACAGGCCTGTAGATACAACATAAGAATGGCGTCGGTTCCATGCTTTTTAATTCTGTGTTCCTTCACATAATTGATGACGTAATACACAAAAGGGGTCAATTCAAAACATATAAATGATACAATCCAGGTACAGTACAGCAATATTTCACTGCAATCCATAGAGAGCTTTTTCTATTATCCTTTGGAATGTCGCTGGCGCATTACACAAACCTAATGGCATAACATTATATTGATAGAGTCCTCCTCTCGGGGTAGCAAATGCTGTTTTCTCCTTATCTGCTTCCGAGATCGGTACTTGATGATACGCCATATTTAAGTCTAGTAAAGTAAACCACAATGATCCAACCAAAGCGTCTAAATTGTCATCTATTCTTGGAATTGGATATGCGTCCTTTATCGTTCTTGAATTAAGTCTCCGATAATCCACGCACACTCTCCACGACTTATCATTCTTTTGCACTAACACAAGCTGAGATGACCACGGACTATGGGATTTTTCTATAATCTCCAAGTCCTCCAATTTCTAAATCTTACTATCCAGAATATCACGCTTAAATAAAGGCATATGCCGTGATGCCTCCTTAAAAGGTCGCTCGTCATTCAGAACGATATGATGTTCTCCCAGAATTGTTGTCCTAAATGTCCATTAGGATCAGCAAATGAAGCAAAACGTTTCTGCAGAAACTTCTTAAACAAAACTGCCTCTTCCTCAGAGAGGTGAATTCGACCTTTTTCAAACACAGGAATTAAGTGATCTGGTAACTCCTTTGGACCGTTTTCCTCCACTAGATTAACTTCACTTGAATTAAGGCGCTCATATCACTACTAGACACTTTAATCACAGGAGAAGATAGTCACATCCGCTCTCCCTGGATTGAATAATCCCAAGTTCCCTTCTAGGCTGTTAACGCTTAACAGTGTTCTCGCCGCCAGTAATCCATGTGGATGTAAAAAAAAAACATAGAACTGGTGTTCCTTCTTTATTTTCTGAGAATGCAAATTCTGTTCGAATTACCACTTCATGTCCTAATGGCACGGAAACATCCTCTTTTGCTATAATCCAGTTTGTACGTCTAAGACATGTGCTGTTGTATGGAACTTTAACAAGTAATCCTCCCTTCTCGTGATCCCAGTTACATCTAAATTTTGAATAAAAGTCTACTCCTAGTAGATTTTGAGAAACTCCACCAACAAATACTGTTAAATCCGTCTCAAAGTCGTCAAAGTTGAAAGTCATGTACGCTGTTCCTATCACAATTAAATCTTGCAGTCATAAATCTCTTTTTAGATGGCTCCAGCACAGGTCGATTTTTAGGAGGAATTTTATTGAATAGCTCTTCAGTTATAAAAGTATTCTTCGCTCCGGTGTTTACTTTCCACGTTATTGATGTGCCCTGAATCAAACCATCGACGTAAAACCCTATCTTGTTCTTACTGGCTTCGATTTTAAGACAAAATGGAAAATTTGCGGATTCTTCTGTTATCTCTCTTCTAATTTCAGCATCAAATCCCCTCTCTATGAAAGTATTATCATCAGTATTGGTTCCTTGATAACCAGAAGATGAAGAATTTGCGTCCAAATCGGTGCCAGGCCAGTTTATGTAGCCGTCCGACGCATGGCCTACTGCCTCGGCGGCGCTGCTTTTCCCTGAGGAACTGCTCCGCCATTCTCTCTCTTTACGACTGGTCTTGTTTTAGGACAACGGTTTCTAAGATGACCCTCTGACCCACATGTGTAGCATCTCCTTTTAATGGTATTCACCTGTAGGTTTCTTGTATTTTGATTACTTTTATCTCCTACCTGAGACGTAGGTTTTGCGTTCACTGCATAAATATATTTTCTTGGTGTTCTAGAATTCTTTATGGATTGTTCCTCGCCTATCCGGATACATTCTTGAACTGTTTTCGGTCGCGTTCGCTTAACTGCCATTCTGAACTCTTCGTTTTCAGAACAATTGTCAAGAAATGTCTTCAGACTGTTTTCCTCGATGCAGGCTCGGTAACCAGGATAAGCTCTTCTGTATAGATCTTTTACAGCTTGTCCGTAATCTATGAATGTTTCATTTGCATGTTTTTGGCGCAATGTAGCTATCCTTTAAGGATGTGTGTCCAAATCTCTCGTTTAATGCATCTGTCAAAAGCTTATAATTCCCCAAGGTATTGTCTCGAAGTCCGTACGCATATGTCTCTGCCTGACCGCGTAACGTGGTCAACAGCACACCTCTTTTCCTTTGCATAGTCCACTGGTTTAAAGTAGCAACATTCTCAAAATATCTATAGAACTCAGTCCAGTTAACTGCTCCATCTACGGAAATGTTCGTTTAACTGGAATACTTACACTGCTTCCAGCTTGATTAGTAATTCCTGGTGTTGCGACAAAATCACTTCTACCTGTCGGCGATATTCCCGGCGCTCTTCATTGTCGATATCCGTCCCCTGTCCTTTCTTTAGATTTCCAAAATTTACACAAAACACTGATCAGGATGACAACTACGACCAGAAAAACGAATATAATGTCAGATCAACTCTCGCGTAGCCCACGACACTAATTCACCTCGAAAGAATCTGTAGGCCACAAACGATAGAGATGTAAAACGTGAAATCAATCCGAACCAATATCCAAGTAGGTATCTCCATCCTGCCGAATTCTCTACGTTCTCTTCCTGTGTAGCTATATCCGTTTCTGCTACTGTGTTATTTAGGTCGTCTCCGTAAATCGGACAAACGGGTGAAACGGCCTCATTAAATTCTGTCAATAAGTTTCGACGTACAGCACTACGCGGGGGAGTTTGTGGAATATCCGTGGTTCCTCGAGGCGTAGTCATCTTAATTTTATTTTTCCTCAAAAGGTTGCATATAAAGCAAGCAGATAATTATAACTTGTGTCACTAGAACGGCACTTACAAAGATACCCAGCCTGGTAAAATTCTAATATTATATACACATTTAAATCCAAACGAATTCACAAAAATTTTATCGGTGAGACACAAATGTTTCCTTGAATGCCTTAATACGACAGCCGCAAAATGGACATTTGTAAAATTCACTTTTCCCTCCGTTTGCTGTTGCGATGCACTGACGATTCTCGGATTTCATGAACATAACAAAGCAGTTGGGACATTCCTTTCGTTCACTTAGGTCAATCTGCCCAATTAGAATAAAATTTCCATTTTCCGTAATGTCATAATAATTCACAAATCTTCGTTGTCTTTGCGTATCCATAATTACGAATTAGTAAATCCCAAAAGAATGAATTACCACTGTAAAAATTCCAAGTGTAAATCCAGTTTTCTTTTTAATCCATATCACCATTATCGAAAATTGTATCCCACCGCTGGCCACCACTTGTAGCGTTATTAATTTCCGAGCATGTAATTCCTACATAAATAATATTCCATCCACAAACACTACTATATTCCTTTTCTCTTAAATGAAAATACGGCGTAAAATTCACAATTTATTAATGGCGATAAATTCAAAGCATAGCATATAAACAAAACAAACGAATGACTTGGTCAAAGCTTTCCTAACTACTCCTGCGTTTCTACAATATTTCCCCCTTATATACTGAAAAACTTACTCCTCCCATGACGCAATAATCTAACTCCTCTTTCCAAAATAACATCTCACTGGGAATACAAATACAAAATCTAGGTCAGTGCAGAGGAGTAAAAGAAATAAATAGGTTACTGAATTACACGTTAGGCAAAATAATAAAATACTATAGTTAACTTTAAATAATTAAACAGTTGATACAAAATAATAAATAGACATAATATGAATAACTGTAAATCTGCTACAATGGCGTTTCATCATAAGAATGGATAGAAAAAATCGCTAAAACTTTAATTTTAAGCAAAATTTACTTGTGGTATTAATCGTAAGAGGATTAGATACTTTCGTTTGTATGACGACAAAGAATTGAGAACAAATTTATGTGCAGTAAAAAGATGATATCCATCTATTGATCTAACCCCCGTCTCGAGTTGCATTTGTTCAGTATGTTTTAAAACATGATCACAACAACAACACGAATAATCAATTCCAAGCATAACCTTTTCTTTGAATATTCTTACTACCTCTTCCTGATTTTCCATTCTACCTTGCTGAGCAACTCTTTGACTTTTTACTCTTTCCTTTTTTTTTGTGTTCTTATTATTGCACTGGAGTGATATAGATTTTTACTAGTAGCTTTAATATTTGACCTAAAAGATTCATCACTTTCATATTTTTCAGCTGCAGCTTGGAGCTTAGTTTCTCTGAAGATTTCATTCTCCCTATATCTCTTTGTACTTGCTGCATTCACTAGATTCCGGTGCATTTCATCAGACTTGTACCTCAGTTTGCTTTTTGCTTTTACATCTTCTCTGTGTTCAACATCCATTGCATATTTCTGAATACTTTTCATTTTTACATTACCCCTGTGCAGTTCATCTGTTGCATACCTCTCAATACTTCTCTTTTTCAAATCTTCCCTGTGATCATGATCTGTTGCATACTTCTCAACACTTTTCTTTTTCACATCTTCCCTGTGATCATAATCTGTTGCATACTTCTCAATACTTCTCTTTTTCACATCTTCCCTGTGATCATAATCTGCAGCATACCTCTCAGTACTTCTCTTCTTGGTATTTTCCTTATATTCATCATCTATTACATACTTTTCAATACCTTTCTTTTTGACATTTTCCTTAAAGTCATCATCTGTTGCATATCGGATTGACGCTACTTTCAGTTTTTTCTCTTTATAACAAGGAATTATTTTATCTGGGAATAATTATTTTTCTGGGAATTCACCCTTTTCCTGTGAATAAATTATAAGGTGCCCTATTACCCCTTAGTTACTTAAAAAATAAAAATGGTAGTGACATTTATGCCTAAATGTAAGTGATATTACTTAGATGAAGAAAAAATGTTTATATCAAATGACTTTCATTATGTTTTGTATTTTCTATCTTTTTATCAATGTTTCTATCTATATTTCTTTCTTTATTTTTGGTGTGTATAAATTTATTATTGTTATTCAATGTCATAATATAAGTCTAAGATTTACTTCCGGTAGAAGGGGGGTGGGGTTAGCTTTTCAGTGAAAAGCTAACCCACCTTAGCTTTTCACTGAAAAGCTAACCCCCCTTAGCTTTTCACTGAAAAGCTAACCCTCAACGAAAATCCAAGTTTTGTTCCATTGCTGGCAGAAAAGGACACTGAAATTCGTAATTCCTCACCGCTAACTGTATAATAAATCGTTAGAAACATCGTAGAAGCGATTCTTCATCAAATGTAAGCTTAAAAATAAAACGACTGTAGCCCAAGGTAGGCCATTGCGAGTTACCGATTTCTCTTCGCGAAAATACACAG
>PRKT01000488.1:5620-27652 GCA_003671525.1 Saccostrea glomerata
TATCAGATAAGAATACGACAAAATATTCCTCTTATACCAACCCGTCTTTCATAGATTCTGATTTATTTCATACTGAAAATCTTACCCTAATCTTACTAGGCAACTCCTCACCTTTTATGGCCATTTAAAGGATAGGTTTAACCTGAAGATATGTCCCTGATCTCAGAGCTTCCTCTTACCTACCTGTACCTTGTATCAGATAAGAATACGACAAATTATTCGTTTTACTCCAACCTGTCTTTCATAGATTCTGATTTATTTTATACTGAAATTCTTACCCTGATCTTTCTAGGCAACCCCTCACCTGTTATGGACATTTAAACGATTGGTTTAACCTGAAGATATGTCCCTGATCTTAGAGGCTCTTCTCACCTACCTGTACCTTGTATCAGATAAGAATACGACAAATTATTCCTCTTATACCAACCCGTCTTTCATAGATTCAGATTTATTTTATACTGAAATTCTTACCCTGGTCTTACTGGGCAACTCCTTACCTTTTATGGACAATTTAACGATAGGTTAAACCTGAAGATATGTCCCTGATCTTAGAGCTTCTTCTCACCTACCTGTACCTTGTATCAGATAAGAATACGACAGAATATTCGGCTTATTCCAACCTGTCTTTCATAGTTTCCATTTATTTTATACTGAAATTTTTACCCTGATCTTACTAGGCAACTTTTCACCTTTTTTGGACATTAAAAAAATAGGTTTAACCTGAAGATATGTCCCTGATCTTAGAGCTTCATATCACCTACCTGTACCTTGTATCAGATAAGAATACGACAGAATATTCGTCTAATTCCAACCTGTCTTTCATAGTTTCTGATTTATTTTATACTGAAATTTTTACCCTGATCTTACTTGGCAACTCCTCACCTTTATGGCCATTTAAACGATAGGTTTAACCTGAAGATATGTCCCTGATCTCAGAGCTTCCTCTCACCTACCTTGTATCAGATAAGAATACGACAAAATATTCCTCTTATACCAACCCGTCTTTCATAGATTCTGATTTATTTAATACTGAAAATCTTACCCTAATCTTACTAGGCAACTCCTCACCTTTTATGGACATTTAAACGATAGGTTTAACCTGAAGATATGTCCCTGATCTTAGAACTTCATCTAACCTACCTGAACCTTGTATCAGATAAGAATACGACAAAATATTCGTTTTATTCCAACCTGTCTTTCATAGATTCAGATTTATTTTAAACTGAAATTAATACCATAATCTAACTAGGCAACTCCTCACCTTTTATGGACATTTAAAAGATAGATTTAACCTGAAGATATGTCCCTGATCTAAGAGCTTCATCTCACCTACCTGTACCTTGTATCAGATAAGAATACGACAAAATATTCGTCTTATTCCAACCTGTCTTTCATAGATTCTGATTTATTTTATACTGAAATTCCTACCTTAATCTGACTGGGCAACTCCTCACCTTTTATGGACATTTAAAGGATAGGTTTAACCTGAAGATATGTCCCTGATCTTAGAGGCTCTTCTCACCTACCTGTACCTTGTATCAGATAAAAATACGACAAGATATAGCATTTTTCCCATGTTGGTTACATGTATATATTTGGATCAATTAATATGATTTTTTTGTTAAACGCAGTCAAAAGATGTTTATTACATTTTGAATTGTCTTCAGTGCAAAAATATAATAACACAAAACGTAACAACAAAAAGAACGTTACTACATTTTGCATTGATCTTGACGCAAAATGTAATAATCTAAAAATCGTATTATTACATTTTGCGTGATTACATTTTGAGTTGATTTCAACACTAATTGTAATAATGCAAAATTTTATAATTCAGGTTTATTACATTTTGTGTTGTTATAACATCTTATGTTGTAACAATGCATGCACATGTATGATACATGAAAATGATTTCAAGTTCATACTTGTTTACTAAAAGTTAATGCAATATACCATCTTTCTTTAATACACACCCTGCTTGCCTTCACAGTTTTTTCTAATCTTTCAGTCTCTTCAACCTGATTCTGAATATAAAATATAAAACAGTCAATAATAGGTTAACCTTGCTATCGGAACATAATTCAATAATCGAAGGGTGAAACCAGAAGTCACTGTCGAGACTGAAGCTCTACTGGTTTGAACTTATAGCAAAGGAAGAGAAAGTACTTAAGTAGCTGGGATTTGAAACTTTATGATCGTTGATATAGTCTCTCTTTATGTACTTGTGTGCCAAGTTATACTGAAATCAGACCAAAACTGTAAGAGGAGTAGCATTTTGAAACAATTTTATAGACATTTATATTTTAATAACCACGGCAACACCGTTCATCAAAATTACAATTCAATAAAGAGAATTATGTATCTTAGAGTATTCTACTTGTGTGCCAAGTTATATTGAAATCAGACAAAAACTGTAGAGGTGTAGCATTTTGAAAGAATTTCACAGAATTTTTTATTTTTAGTAACCACGGCAACATCGTTCATCGAAATCAAAAACCGATACACAGAATTATGTATCTTAAGGTAGTATACTTGTGTGCCAAGTTATATTGATATTAGACCAAAACTGTAGGAGGAATAGCATTGTGAAAAATTGTTAACAGACAAACGGACAGCTAGACAGACGGACGGACACCGGACGCATTACTATCGCATTAGCTCTTCTGGTCTCTGACCAGTAGAGCTTAAAATAACCATACTTTGCTTGACTGGACAGGTTTTCTTGCAGACTTTGAGCTCTTCCCATCACAGGAATTCTATGATACAAAAATTCAATAAGCATTACATTGTGTAACATTGAAAACTAAAAATTAAGAATATGTTCAATATGACATTTGATGCTGTACATACTAAATCCATGATCTTTGAAAATATATGAAATGAGGTATATGATTACAAATTAATGATGTTCTTAAAATATCAAAAGCTAACAAGAAATTTGAACCTAATACCTCTATGGTGGGTTTCTCAAGAAGAACTGCTATGTTAGGATAACAATCGAGTTAATGAATAACTGTATGCAAGTGCATTGACCTTAACATAATTGTACACTGAATTTCATAGCCCCTGCTCATTAGAACCTAGCTGCAGATCTGTAGCTCTCCGAAGAAATATACATGTATATTGATAGACCGGAGAGCTATAGTGCCACCCATTGAAAAAACTGTATATTTATTGCGCACAAAAGAGTGCGCTCGGTTCTTGATTAATTCTTACAAATTCCTACCTCAATTGCAAAAAATGTAAGATTCAAAAAAAAAAAAACCCTCCTCTATCAAGTAGTTAAGATTAACTTATCAATTATATCATACCTGTTTTTGTAACCTTTTTGGCCTCTTCCTTGAGAAATGCTTTCCTCTGATAGCATTAACTGCAATGGAAATGTATGATTTTCTTGCAATCAACCTATTTTTAAAAATATTTGTTGAAATCTATTTCACAATGTTCTCCTTTTTGGAACCAATTTTTTTTTTTCAGTAGTCTTAATGAAAGTATTGTAAATCACTTTTTGTTCACAACTTTATTTCTATGTAATCAAAAGAGACAATCTATTCACAATTTTTTTTTTAATTGCATATCCATTATTATGTAATGTGCTATTACAGATTAAAAGTATAAAGAACAATAACTTAAATTAATTTGCAAAAATCATATCTTGCATATAAAGACATGTACAATACTGACAATCTCGAAAAAGAAAATGTAATGTGTCTTTAAGTTAAATGAGGTAAAGTTTTTTTATTCTGATACAAATATAAATAAAACTAGAAAGTCTGCTATTGCAAGCAATAGCGTATGTCGCCCCGAACTGTTCCCCTATTTCCATGGCAAGTATTGATAATTTCAGACAAGAATTTCATTTTTTGTATCACTAAAACAACAGCTATTAGCTAAAGCTTGGAAAACCATCAATTTGTATCAGTCCTTGCAGTAATTTGATTTAAAAATCAAAGTGAATGAATTTTCACTCTCCTCGGGGTTTCCATGGCAATAATTCATTAATTGAACATTTTAAAATGCGAATCGCACAACTACAATTTCTAATCAATTAATAAAAACTTTTCATGACGAATGTTCAAGGGACCAGAGAGAACACTTATGGATAAAATTTGTTGCTTTTTGCAGGTTTGCATGGCAGTGGTAGCCATTTTTAAAGTGAATGACCACATGGCACAACTACAACCAACCTGGACACAAAAAAAATGCTAACAATTGCAATATGTTGTACCTTACTTCCTTCAGGAGAACATAATGAAATACAAAAGATGATAAACTCAAGAGTAGGATATAGTTTAATATAGAAATGAAGTACTAACCGTTAGTGATATTTCGATCTATTTTTCTTGTCACAGCAGGTCGTCCTCGTTTCCTTCTAGATGGGAGAGAGCGATACTTTTTTCGGTACTCTCTTTTGAGTGCTAAAGAGGTACTTCTAAGAGGAAGTCCACTGTCATGGGGAATGTATTCGGTTACCAGAGTAGCTGCTTCCTGTAACTTGTCATGTAACTTCTCAAGACTCTGTTGGGCAGGGATAACATAAACAGATGATGTTAAATGTTTGAGAAGTTGGATACACTGGAGCCTGACATTGTTCTTACTTTTTATATGTTTGGCACTGTTTATGGTTGGTGCTCCTTCCTCTGTGATAGTTGGTGCTCCTTCCTCTGTGATAGTTGGTGCTCCTTCCTCTGTGATAGTTGGTGCTCCTTCCTCTAGAGTGTTTTCCTCAAACACTCTCTTGTCAGAGAGTGTGACACATTCTGTTACACATGATTTTAAAATATCAGAGTCTATATTAAAGTGAGGACACTCTGTATATGCTGCTGGTAAGAATTCCCAGCTGTAGGCAGGGAAATGGACAAATATGCTCAGCATATGTTTGCAGGGGAGGTGGGTTCCCTTCCAGTCTGGACATGTACATGATGGCAAGTCACTGTCAAGGTCAACAATGTAGTGTCTTTCACCCTCTGCACTTCCTACTTTGAAATACCCATTTGGTAATGTCTCAATAGATGATTGAGATAAATAATTGGTTTTGGGAGGAATTCTGCTTATGCAATGTTCTAAGAAGAACTTCGGTCTGTTCTTCAAAAATGAAGGAATGTCACTTGAGTATCTTCTGTATTCTTCCATACCCTGGACATTATACTGGACATACCTTCAAAGAGAATTGTATTCAAATTGTAAGCTAAAAAGTCTGATGCAAAAAGGCTCACAAGCCTCAATCAATAATGAAATATTTTCACATAATCAAGTTTCTAACTGGTTAAGGAAAGCAAATATTTTTAAAAACAAATTGTCAGTGACTCTGGGATGGACTCGGTTTCCTTTATAAATGAAATTGATGATATCTAATCATGGCCGTGCTTTTCAGAGAAGAATTAAGAAAAAAATATGTCTGAAACACTCACTTTTAAAAATGTTACCCTATCTTATGGCGCTGAATGTATTCTAGAGGACATTGTTAACAGCAAATTTGAATTTATTATGATAGGGTTTCTGATACACTACTTGCCTCATAATTCCTTTGCATGTAGTGCTGTGAAAACACAGTAGATTTTCTCTGATTAACAGGTATGAACAAATTGTATCATCAACAAAAATGAATAAAATATTTAAATCATGGAAGTTTTAAAAGAATAATGAACATGAAGATATGGATTTTTTAATTGCTATTAAACGTGCAAATCTACATCATTCTGAAATATATATTTTAATTTATATTTAGCATATACATGTATCCGGAGATTTTGGATGACCTCGTAATTATTCATAGAATGTGGTCGTTGTTTACTTGCTTTAATCATTCCAGAGTGAACGAGTCAAAATCTGTCCAGAACGGAGATACTGTCATTTACAAAAAGCATTTGCTGAATTGTTAATGAATATTGGTCAACTCCATTCATAAATTGAGTAATAAATCCCAACTTCTTCAACAATGTATGCCAAGGGCTTATGAGGAGAGCAGCGTTTCCAAAACTCTTGGCTTGAGAAGATGTCAAATAGTTCTTAATAAATAATTCAAACATAATCTCAAATTGGAGGGGAATTAGATCCAATAGCATTTATGAATACCAAGACATTTCAAAGTCCCCTTCTTTGTTTCTTAATAAGTTATTTTTACCTCTTGTAAGATTCTGGAAGGAAATCTGAAACTAGAATTGACAGCATGGAAGAGAGGGATCCATCTGTGTAGCTGGCTAGATGCCTTTTTTTAAATTCGTAATGCTGCCTCTCCAACCCATTTGTTGTTGTCATTCTGATGTTTAATAGTGAAGAACGGTAGAACTTAACCCATCTCTGAAATGAGATATGATAGGATTTAGATATCCATATATTAGGAAAGACATTGAAAATTTAATAACAATTCATTACATAGTATCTTCAACAAGCAAATTCAAAGAAATTGGTCACCCAAAGTTTGGTGTCTTTCTGTGAGATAAAAAAAAAAATGTCATTTCTTATAACATAGTATCAAATACTGTATAGGGGTTTAATTTCAGGGGTTGTAATTTTCACATTTTTCTCTTCTCTGACACTGTCGCAGTTTCTTGAATTAAAGGAATTGGTATATTATAAAAGTTTTTCTCCCTTATCTATACTTATTGAAAACTTATTCACTGTTTCTTGAATTCATGTTATGAAAGCTCTAGCCCTTACCGTTCAGTTATCTATAAGGTTAAAGTTCTTTCTCTCAAGTACGGAAATGTCAGAGGTCAATGTCACAGTTGTTGGTCTTCAAGGAAAGGTCTTGCCACAAAAAATACATGAATGAAACATGGAAGTCTTAGTATCTACTGTTCAAAACTTATGGACAAAGTAAAAGTTTGGAATTTTTGTGTCAAAGTGTGACAAAGTCCAAGATCGAAAGGTAACTTTGGTGTTGCCCAAAGAAAAGTACCGTCGAAAGGAGTACACATGAAATATGAAAGCCATAGTCCCAATACATCTAAAGTTATGGTCAAGGTTAAAGTTTTTGTGATGGATAGACAGATTGACAAACGGACAAATGAGATTTATTGTTCCCTCGCTTTTGCGAAATGGGGGGACAATTAACAGGGATAAGTATTTTAAAATACAATATTTAAAGCAGAAATCTCCATTGAGACTGTAGCTCTACTGGTTCAGAATTATAACAAAGGAAGTAGCAGTTGGTTCATGACACTTGATAAGTTCTTGCTTATAATAGTTTTCCTTAAGATTATATAGACCAATAACACAATTCGAGAATAATTTGTCTAACTTATTAAGAGTCAATGACTATCTCGCAAAAATAAGGTGTCGCGAAAATTTAGTGATCTACAGTAATACCCTATTTAAGTACAAACAATATAATTATAAAAAGAAAATAGTACATTCTTATTTAGCTTTCATTTTAGGCTGCATGCCACTTGTTAAAGTTTTCAATTAATTAATATGAGCTGAGGATAAACATTTAAGCAAATTAATTAAATCTATGCTTAGTTGAGAGTGAAAATTGAAATAAACATTCCACAACTCTTTTCTGAGGTGACTCTACTGAGGAACACCTTAGCAAAGAGATCCTACACTAATCAGAATGCATCAGAATTCCAGATCATTCGATATTATAATAATATGAGATTACTTTGGCATTACTAAGCCATCTGCCTTGAAACCAATTCTGTAATGCAGCATTATTCTTCCAGTAGGCTGATTTCTTCAGGGTCTCAACATTCTTTTTGTACTCATTCTCTGTGTTTGAATGGGCTATGCTTCTCAACCTGAAACACAAAATTATATATAAAACTAGACATCCTATTTCTTTGCATTATACAGAGATAACATTGGGTCTTCTGAAAATGCACACACTTACAATTTCAGTACTTCACTTTGAACATCAGCCATGCCATGCTTCGAGTCCTTTAACCACCTTCCCCATGCTTGTTCTCTGTTGAAGTCACAGAGAAATGTTCCACAGTCTAAAACAGACAGAAAAAAAAATAAACTTCAGGACCGAAGGATATAGAAACAGCATTTGTCAATCATTTAAACTACATGATATATGCTGGCACCTCAACATTTAAGACAAACATTCTATTTAATAATTTTAATTACTTCAATACAGTGTACTACTTTCTGATAAATCTTATATTTTTGAAATTAAACATATTCCAAAAATGAACATGAGATGATAATTACTTATAGTAACAATTTCTATCCTACACTCTTAATTATTAAAAGAGTGATAAATACATATTATAGATTTTATTATTTTGGTAATATTTGTCTTTTAACTCACCGAATGTAGATGCCATAAGCAATATTTTGAACTTTATTATTAAAACCGCATTTAAAATTCAATTAATATGCTAGCGTCTAGATTATTTCCCTTGCAATAAATTTAACAAGTCAATATAATGACTGAGGCTATCAGATAAAAGCCAACTAGAACCATTACTTATGCTATTCATTTACCATCAAAACTGTTTTCAACAGCCCAAATTTCTCTTTCATCAAAGTCTGTCAGGAAGTATTTAGGTTTCCAAGAAGGGTTCCATTCCTGAATTTTAAGAAGTCCCTCCTGGATATTCTCTCGATTTTCATTGGCAACAACAAATGAGGCAACAATGGTAAAACCTACATTTGTGTTGACACAAAGAAAAAAGAGAGGCAGATCATATTTTGAGGTATTATATGTTGCATCTAGCAAACATATTTCACCACCATACTTCTGCAACAGATCTTGCTGCCACTTTGTTTGGGAGACAAACAATAAGGTGGACCCTCCAGCTGAAACTTCACCATTTTCTTCAGTGTCAGAAGACTCTTCATTTTCAGCACAACTACATGAAAATGAAAAAAATTTCCAGTATTAAGTTAAGACGTTATGGTCTCATTTCTGATTTAATGTAACTTCTACAAATACAGTTGAATTTGAAAACTTTAACATCAATATCTCTAACACCCTCATACATTTGTTCAAGTAAACCAGATATCCCTATTGTATTTTCTTACAGTTTGAACAAAAATACCTCATATAATACCAACATTCATACACAATGAAAATTTTCTTTGTTCTAATATATTTTCCAGGTAACTATTAAGTCTGCGTATGAATACAGATCAAATATTATAGCATTTTATTTCCAGCGTTCAGGAAATTAACATAAATCTATGAGTTTAAAATACCCTCGCTAATACTTTGTTGAAATCAGGATCTGGACCTTCTAACATTATCCATGCTAATTGAGATATCACAATAGATTTTTCTTACAAGTGTATACATGGGATATGCAAACTGCACTATTTAACATTTTTTCATACTCTAAAAGATAAAGTATCTTTGATTTACATGTGCAGTAAAATCTTGTTATCTCAAATTCAGTAGCAGAAATAAAAAAAAATTACCGGACGGGTATATATCCAAAGATTGAAGAAATCAAGGTAAAACATACATACAGAAAAAAATATCTCTTTCAGAGCACTATATGCTTTTTTTTATAGGTCAGTTACAGCAAAATTAAGATTTATGTCATGTACGACTTTTAAGTTCCTTCACTTTATAGCATTTTCTCCCAAGGATTAAAAAAAATATATTTTTTCCTGTCAGAGGCAAAAACTTTAAAGTAAGCAATTTTTTTCTTTTCATTAGTTAGTACTTTGCTTTTTTCCAAAGCATTTGCTTTTTTCTACAGCATTTGTTTTTTTCTACAGCATTTATACTTTATTCTATTATGCATACACTCTTATTGGCTACTGCATTCATTGAAATAAATTTAAAAAAAATAAGACAATAATTTATACTAGTGTAGTCTATTTGCATGACACATTATAGCATAATTAAACTAAAAATATATTTGTGATAGCATTTTTAAATCATTTCACAGAAATTTCTATTTTTAATACACACGGCATCATCAAAATCAAAATCCGATGCTCAGAATAATGTATCTTTGTGTAGTCTACTTGTATGCCAAGTTGTATTGAAATCGGACCAAACTGTCGGAGAAGTAGCATTTTGAAAGAATTTCACAGAAATTTCTATTTTTAGTAACTATGGCAACACCGTTCTTCGAAATCAAAATAAAAACCAATGCACAGAATTATGAATCTTAGTTTAGTCTACTTGTGTGCCAAGTTAAATTGAAATCGAACCAAACTGTAGGAGGAGTAGCGTTTTGAAAAATTGTTTACAGACAGACGGACAGACACATTACTATTGCATAAGCTCTTTTGGTTTCTGATCAGTAGAGCTAAAAATAAGGCTCAAAATTCAGATGGGTTAATGAAAACAAACACCTCTCTAAAGTTTAAAAATTGTTTATCATTCTTATACAAGTTGTGTGTCTTCTATCCCAGGATTTAGCACAATTTCATTTAACACATTTTTATATATGTGTCACTTATTTTACACAGTAATATCAGTAATTCCAATTTATTCGACTTCATTAGTTTCCAAAAAATTCTATGTGATGTCACAATTACAGATATGAAAAGATATTGGGAGACATAGTATTATATCCAAGGTATAAATCAGTAAATATTGGATTGATTAAAACAAAGCAGAGGATATCTTTTGAAAACTCCCAGAAATGAAATGCACATATTACTTACTTGGGTCTGTAGAATAATTTGTCTTCTGGTCGTTGTGCCTCCCACTCTTTAACCATGTGAAGTATATTTTCTTGATCTTCAGTGGAGAATCTTAAAGTAAATTTTTTTAAATACTTATATATCTTCTTGGCTAATCTTCTTTATTATCTTTACTGTATATGAAAACAACACATCACATTGATAATATATTGCCTGAAAGGTCATGACACAAACAATACACAGATTTAATATAAAAGCCATACATCTTCTCATTCAAGGTCATGACCTTGCAAGGTTAAAGTTTAAGAAAAAGGAAGTCAGAAAATTAGGGTCATGAGGTCAACAGGTCAAAAATAAAAGCGGCATTAGAAATCTAATGTCACAGCTAAAATACATGTGTAATGAAATCTAATGTCACTGCTAAAATTCATTCAAAAGATATGACCAAGTTTTAAGTTTTTGTGACCGACAGACAGATAGAACTATTGACTGGCAGACAAATGAGATTTAATGTCAACTCATGTTCGCACAAGAACAGGGGACAACAAAGCTAATCCAAAGAAATGTAGTTCCACGCTTTCTTGTCTCACTGGTTGGGGTCCACTTTCATGTTTATCATAGCATACTTCAACAAACTTAATTCCCTTTTAACCAAAGATACAATTGTGGCAAGTTTGGTTGGAACATGCGCAGTGGTTCTTGCAAAGAATTAGAAAAAGTCAAAAGTTCACTGACGGACAGACAGATGGATGCCAGACAAAGCGCACTATGAATTTAAGAGCTCATTAGAACTTTCAGCTCATGTGAGCTAAACAGTCTTTTCACTGGTAATGCATATGTGAAACATGAATGACCTATCTTTTCTCATTCCAAAGTTATGATAAGACAGAAATATGGAGAGACTGACCAGTAATGAGAATTTTATGTCCTACTATCATGCAAACATAAGGAAACAACATTTAAATCAGAATTAGTAAAAAAGACTCATATCATTTACTTACTGACAAAAACGTAGTGCTCGATACATGTGGTTCCGAATATCACGGTTGCTTGGATAGTATCTCCTATTCAATTCTGAAATAGTATTTCCTGAGGGAATGCTTCCCAAGACAAACAGACGCAAGTGACGTTTCATCTCGGCCACACTTCTAACACCATCATGGACAAGAGAATGAATCTTTGCTATGATGGTTTCATCCAGTGTTTGGCTAAAACCTGAAAACTATTTCAATCAAAAAACATGTGAGTTAATACTTCATCATAAAAAAAATAATGTATTTCATAAATGTACAGTATTTGACAAAATGTCTACTTGTGGCACTTAGTTTTTGTGAAGAAAAAAACATTTTTAGACGAAGTTAATTTTAAGTATTTTTATTAAAAAACTGTAACCCTTTTGACCTTTAATAATCATGGTCAAAAACACACACATAGAGGCATAAAATATTATTAATTAAGCAACCAATTAATTATGTGGTCAAAAATAAGATTCATTCTTTGTATAAGAAACATATTCATCTATATCACAGTAAAGATTGATACTTGTAAATATTTTATCATGCTCATAGCTTTCACATCAGTAAATATAAAAATACATATACCACTTTTAATATAAAGTTTGAAACCAAATTTGACAATTTTGTGCAAACTGTAGGGAAAGGAAAAATAAACTCATAAGAGCATAATAAAACAAGAATGTCTGAATGATGACTGCATGGAATACTGGTCATAGGTGTAATTTAGTGACTTTGCCCTTAAACCATTGTCAGAAATCAGATAAGATGAAAAGGTAAAAAAAAAAATGGGGGCATATAGGGAAAAAAACAAAAATGGAAATATTTGTATGTATGTGATTTATATTACTTTGTTATCTTACCTCGCCTGTAATATGATTCTTATGGTCTAATTCAGAGTTTGGAAAAGCCACATACACTTTCAGGTGCTTCTCAACATCAGAACGAAGCAGTTCTTCTTTAAGTAACTTTGACTTCTGTTTCCTTTTCCAGACAGAGTCATTACCTTCAATCTGTACATAATTTAACAAATTTAAGATTCTTTAATAATGACATGTTAGTTTTTCTATGGGCTGAAGTCAAAGAAATGAGGCTAGGATAAGGCTTTCTGTAAAACTTATCTGAACTACTAAGATATAATGGCAAATTATGAGCTGATGTCGACTTGCCAAGAAAAGTGTCATAACTTTTAAATTTCTTTCACAGGACATAGAATTTTTTTATGCATTGTAGTTTAAATTATGAGTCTGGGTTGTTGAGGTATTCCTAGTTTGATATTTTGTTCATGCAGATAACTAATTCTCTAAATAAACCTAAACTTATACATCTATGAGCAAATTAAGCAGGCATGAATGATGTTTCCTTCTCATATCATTAATTGGCACAAAATCCATGTGTTGTACAATGTAGTACTAGTACTTGTAAGTACTAGTACTTGTATCCTATAGACAATAATAATGCGAGTTAATTTTACTGTTACTCGATGAAGGATTAATTTTGTTTCAACAGTAGAAATTAACATAATTAATCCATATCATTAACAATTGTTCATAATATTCAAGTATATTGGTTATTAACATGTTTAAAATTTTCTTTCTCTATGTTATTTTTACCAGTGTGATATTATACCAATTGACAATTGTACAAACTTTACTTTCAAGGCACCGATTATTTAATACATGAAGCTTTCTAATCAATGGCTTGTAACCGGTTAAGTATGTTATGTGCATATGTTGCTTGTATCATTAATAATCATATTGTGAAGAATGGAAACCCTCTCAATATCATTCTTATGCATCTACTGTAATTACTCTATATAAAATTAATACCATAAGTGTGTCTATTTCCCTGAAAAGATACTATTTCTCTCATCTGAGAAATACTCTCTGAAAAATCAGAGCTACTTCCTTACAAGTACTAATCCCTCATGAATATTTATTAGTAATTTTAACCAATTAAAGTGTTCAATGGGCGGAGAGTTCAAGGAATCGCGAGTCTATGACGTCATGTTATGAACATTGTAACTATAACATGACAAGACCCTACATGATGGGTATAACTTGAAAAACACGAATCTATGCAAATGTGAATCAACACAAACTAATTAGAATGATTACTTATTTTATTGAATGACTGAAGTTTGATGCTTCTTCAGAAATAAAATTATCTGCATTGCCTGCTGAATTCTAAATATAAGGAAGACCATGAAGAATACTGGTAGATTACATATTGTAATTTCTATTGAAATCAAGAAAAAGTGTGAATGTTTAATGCTTACAAAGCCTTAATTCGAACATACCTGCCAATGTCATTCAACGGTCTCTTTTATAGTTTCAATTGCAATATTTTACCTTAAACTGTGGATACTTTATAACTGCCCTCAGAGAAATGGTTGCAGGACAATCCATCTTCTTTGTTGGTTGCAGAAGGCGACGCCTCTTCTTAGATTTATGTGCTTGGTCATTCTCTTGGATGTTTGCCTATACATTACGAAGGATATTTATTTTCAGTCAGGAATTCAGGAATTCAGTTCAAATTTAATACTGGAAAATTTTTACTCGTAAAAGCATGCATGATCATTTATATCTTTTTAATTCTAATTTGTCACTTTCGCCTACTCTAGTAGTAATTTTTTAAATACATTGTTTAACCAAAACTTTGTCATACAATGTTACCCCCGGTACTTTATACATGCCGTAAAGCAAATCACACATAAATAATATTAAGTTATTGATAGTTCCCATCTATTATAGATTTTAAAAACTTGTTCAGTTTATATGGAGAATGTTGTAAATACTGAGGTACCCCCCTAAACAGTGACAAAATGTTGTAAAAGGACACCCTTCACCAGAAAAACAACTTCTGATTTCTGAAATATTTTATTTGGATCTGACTGTACTTTATTACATTTAGGCCTAGAAAAAAATATGTTTGTTTCCGCTTTCAGGCTGAAAAAATATAGGGTCGGTAGGTAAGCAAAATTTGTTTTTTTGAAAAAAAATTATTTTGCTTCTTTAATCAAAAAATCAAAACATGTATAGAATTGACATTAAAGACAAAAGAAGTGGTGTTTTCAGGCATTTCTGTGACTTAATCTTTCAATAGAAAGGTGACCCAAATTCTTTCGGTCTTGAAAAGCTTGCAAAGTTGGAGACTATAATTCGCTGGATGAAATCTTGCACATCATGGGACAAAAGCATTAAAAAAATATTTAGGGTCAGCACTATAAATTAGGGTCAGTCGGGAAAGCGGAAACAAACATATTTTTTTTCTAGGCCTTAGATAATTATGGTTAAAGGTGGTCTTCATATTCAAAATGTTGAACATATGTATTCAAATTTTCTTCTACAATCTTTTCAAGATTCAACAATCTGTCTTTAATTTATTCATTTGATTCCCCAAGACTTCGTGGCTTTGTGGTATAATTGTTGGATTTTAGTCATAATTGTCTCGAGTTTTGAGTCTCACAGTGCATGTATCTTGTATACGAGTTTATTTTTTTCTCCTTGTGCATTTCTTGTATGTTTCCTTCTATTACTCTATAATTTGTGTATAAATAATATAAGAGATATATAATGCAATATTACACCTTGAAAGTATCTAGAAAAAAGTCCTAAACTATTTTAACGACCCAAAGTCATAGCTGCTAGCTTGTTACAGTTTTATTCTTAAACTTTTCTAAAAATCTTGTTTAGAATAAGAGTATTGAACAAGTTAAATGAATGTCATGAATCAAACTTGCAACTATGAAAATATAACACTAGCCCACAACTGATAACATTCATGTAGTTTGATTTTGTCTTGAAAAGGTGCGTGTATCTAAAAATAGAAACAGATGATTTCCTTTTAAATACTTGAGTAGGTTGTACTGTTGGAAAGACAGCTATGGCTCTTTTCATACTACTTAGTATTTCCATTTATATATATATTTTTTTACTATTTTCAAGTTCAATCATTACCGAATACTAATTATCATTTCAATATACACTGACATAAAGAACACTATCAGTCATTGAAAACATATATATATTTTTAGTGGGTTACACTTAAGGTACAAGATCTTTTCTAATATGAAACAAACAACTCACTTGCTCTAACTTGTTCTTTTCCTTCTGTGCTGCATGCCGCTCTGGGCCATGCATACAATCACGGATTTGATACCCGACTTTAGTGAAAGGCACTCCATCATATGGAATCTGCACTCCTTTATCACTGGATCTTACTTCCCAGTGAATTTTAAATTTTTCAGTTGGACCAGAATTGACATCTGCAAAAAAAAAGAAATCATACAAATTAGGCAAATGAACCTTAATCTTGTAATTTGTTTTTTCCTTACCCGGTACTTTTCCTGATATTTCTTTTCAATTTTATAACATAACAATGATTTGAAATAAATATTGCCTATATTCTATGATCAGGAATTTAGTCCAACAGTTCATGCATTTGATTTTGTCTGAACTTTTCATTAAAAGTTAATTGTAGTAATCAAAACTGAATTTTTAGGCTTCTCAAATGTGTTTAATGGCACCACATTTCTGCATTCTTTCATATATGAAGAATGGTTGGACTTAACTGGCCGGAAAGAATTACGTAAATTTGATTTATAACGGGGTTCTTTTTGTCTATCATGTAAGCCTCAGATACCTTAACCGTGTATTCATGTTGTGGCTGTGAATTTCTAATGCTCTTTTCCCTGTAAACTACATACATAAAGATGACATGGTGCCTGAAGATTTCTTGAATATCTATACATTGTACATAATCAGTGTCACACGTTTTTCATCTTCTGAATACATAGTCAGTGCATATTTGTCAGCTATTCTTAAGAAAACTGTAATTGTATATTGACCAAAATAATGTCATATTAAAAAGGAAAAGCGCCAACAAACATGTGCTCTTACTCAATTTAACAAAAAACATGTTTCAAACAAACTTCTGTCTTCCATTGTTATGACAGCAATTGACCTGTTCAATATTTCAATTCATCATCATGTGATAAACACCTGCAGTGTACTCATGAAAACAGTTGCTTTGTATTCTTCAACCTGCCTTCACATTAAATCACATCTTTTATTGAATTTGGTTGCAGTTTCCAGAATTTATTGAATAAAATGTTTCAAATTTGTGTGCCTTCATATTAAAAAGAAAATTCAACTGACATCATTGTATTGTGCCATTTACATATTTGAAATTCTGGAGTAAGAGAGTTCAATAATGACATCAATCGATAGCCCCGCTTCCTATAAATATTGATTATGTTATCTAAAAACCACTCCGGGTACAAAGTCATGTCAAATGCAAGAAGACGACACTTATGTATTGTTGCTTCAAGTTTGATACATGGCATCAGGGCATTGTATTTTGTACAAATGTTCCATCCAGTATAACTAAAAATACGTCGCTCTATCCATTGCTTGTAATGTATTTTGGATTCATTTCATTTACAGATTGGTAGAGGACTCACAAAAAATTCCAAATTCAAGTCCACCTATTCTTTTATACATATAAACACTGAAATAAACAATTTCATAATTTCACAACATTTAACACATAACTGGTTATAAATCCCCTATTCATAGGACTAACAATGCTTACGGAATAATTTTGGCATATGTTTCCTTGCTGTCATGTTTCATGCCATGTGGCATGAAACATGAGAGCAAGGAAACATATGCCAAAAAAGTTTAAGCTTAATACTTGAATTACCTATATATAATTCCATTATTTTGAGATAGTTTCATTGATATAGTTTCATTTTATGACTTATTTTTATCATATTTATTTTTTAGTTGAACTATTTGCTTAATAAAAGTCAAAACATTTGGTACATAAATCAATACATTGTGATGGACCAGCTGCTCCTTACATCATTCAGTTAAGACTTCCATTTGTGAGACCTAATCACAAATTTACATCACATCAAATATTTACCTTTAACTGCTGTACTTTGCTAGCACATTACTAGCATACTACAATATTTGGCCTTTTATTTTGTGGGAATATCCCCAATGCTAACGTTGAACACAGGCGGAGTGCCGATACCAGGGGCTTGTCAAGATGAATTTGCCATTCTTTTAAACACTCATACACTATATAACATATGTGTTTTATAGTTTATAGGTATCTAAGAGCGGGAAACGGGAAATTTACGTTTCCATGCATGTTTCATAATAGTCACGAAGCCTCTTAACGGTAGAAATAGAGGAATGGTAGATGTCAGTTGGTGTTGTTTCAAAACTGGAACTTTGATGTATAAACTAAATACAAAACCAATTTCGTTATTAAAATTTTTTCCGTTTAAACGTGCACTGCGGCGTCATTTCTCCAAAAGTTACGATTGAAAAATAAAATGTAATCGTGTAACCTAACAATGGCCGTCCTTGGGCGAGAGCAAGAACTATGTTCTCGTTTGTTCTCGGAACAAGAACAAAATCTGTGTCACCCAAACGACAAGAACAATCTTGAAGAACTTGTTCCTAGAACAAATATTTCACACCACCTCAGTTGCAAGAACTTGGAGAACAAAGATTCAGAGGAATTTCGGGATAAATTTGTATAATTAACAAATTATGAATATATAGTTAAATTCGTTATAAAAAAATATTTTTACCGATAAAATTTCTTTTTGTCCAAGCTATTTAGTAACAAGAAATACATAATTATGTATAAATTATCGCCTATTTTGTATTAAATTTAAGCAAAAGGCCCAGGAGCTACAATGCTAACCTGATTAATTTTGGCCCTGCTGTTCGATACAACATTGTCCCCCTGCGATAATCATTGTGGCCCAGCCTACCCAGGGGGTCAAGATATGAACAATTAAGAATAAACTTTATTTTTTAGGATGCATCCACACAAGTTTCAGCTTTTCTGCCCCAGTGATTCTTGAAAAGATTTCTTAATGAACCCAATCTATTTTTCTTTTTTCTTTATTATCCCCCTTTAAAAGAGGGTTTATCCCTTCCTTTTAACCATTTTTATTCTCTGTTACCGAAAGATGCTTTGTACCAACATTGGTTAAATTTGCTTTTGTGGATTTTGAAAAGAATTCGAAAATGTGAAAAGTTTACAAACGGACGGACAGCTATAAACGGATGGACGATGGACAAGGGTTAATAAAAAAAAAAATTCTTGAAAATTCAGCCTAGGTGAGATTAAAAGTAGCGGTAATTAAATAAAAAGTAAAATTCAAGGAATCAAGAATATTACCACAATAATATTGGTAGATCATTTTCTGGTAGTGCATGACAATGATTATTTGAAGAGATAAAATCTTGTCCAATAAAAAAATTAATGTAATGTCTTGTGTATATGGAATGCCATATACGACAGCCAACTGCTTACTGCCAACTGCTGACTGCTTACTGCCAACTGTCAGCTGCTTACTGCCAACTGCCACACATATTTGAATAAATTTTATTTTTATATTGATATTATTTATGTAAATTTAAAAAAAGGCGCGGATCTATGGGACATTTTTTCCAAGAGGGTCACTCTGGTAAAAAAAAAATCCAACCCAGAAATGTCTTGACAAGAAAAAAAAATACGTAAAGTCCTTTCCTAAATGTGAAAAATTATTTCGGCCGGGGAGAGGGGGTTCTTATGCGTCATACCTTCATGTGTATGACTTTTTCCATACCAACTTAACACGAATCCACATTTTCGGTTGGGGAGGGAGTGGATCTAAGGTCCCTGTTAGCTGATTTATTTTATACATTAAATAATTTTTGTAGTTGGTTTAGTTTGTGCATTAAATAACTTTACAAATTTCAGAGGGGTATTCCAGACCCCTCTCTCTAGATCTATGCATGTAAAACATATTTATTTGTACAAAGAGATATAAATGTTTGATCGGCGTTTTCTAAGTGGAGGGTCCAAAGTGAATTATATCGGTATTTCGTTTGATTTATTTATCGTATGACTGTAAAATATTTTAAGCTCATTAATCATGAATTAAAGAAATTAATTAAACTATTATATGCATTTAATCTTTATATCTTTCTAAATGTTAGGTGAACACTTTGAAGTTTGATTCAGTGTAAGTAAGAAGTACGTTAATTTTTTTTTTGTTCCTCTTCAATATTATACGCCCGCCCCCATGAAAAATATCGAGATCCGCGTCATATATATGTTTATATTTACCAATTCGTTCTAAGACTTGATGACAGAGAGTGTTTTGTGATCCACCCACTTATGTTTAGCAACTCTCCTGTGTTGTGGGGTAAGAAAATAGACAAAGTGCGCCATTTATTAGGGTATGGATTGAGATGGAAAGTCTAGAGGAGGAGGCAGTCGCACATTCAGTGCAAGAAGCCTATGAGAAGGTAGCACAGTTCGAGAGGAGCACTACCAGTAGATTCTCCATAGTCTATATATATATATATAAGAAGACACCATAAAAATAATAATATTATTTTAAGTAGTTTTTAGTAATAATTGAATTCTGAATGAAGGTTGTCATTTGGGTCAACTACATCAATTCACAAGCAAATGAATATAATTGCATCATCTTATTTTTCTGGATGGGCCAAAATATGAATGAAGGACTGCAGTATTTCAGGGATGTTTTGTTTGTTGAAGGGGAGATTTCGCTCGCGGCACTGTTATGGAATTTGTCCTCATCTGAAGCTGAGTGCCGCCTTTACCCGAAGAGTTCATAAACCTTTTTTTTTATTTTGGCGTGGATGTGTATTAGTGTATGTGTCCATGGCTCTTTATTTTTGCCTAATGTAGTAGCTAACTGCATAAGAAATGTTATTAGGGATTTTTAAATCCAAGGAGCACATGCAAACAAAAACTAGTTTGCAGTCTTTTCATATTTAAATAAACAATTTCAATATAATTAAATATTGGCACTTCAATTTTTCATCATGAAGGTTTTGTAAAATTGCAATTTGTATATGATTTACTTTAAGTGCCTTGTTATATATTAGAACATATTATTTTAATCATAATATTCCAATCCCTCTGATTGGCTTAAAGTTGGTCACATGATTAAGTATATATTAAGTATATAACAGCATATAGACTTCAGTTACTATTTAAAGAATCTGAAATGCATATCAACTTGATGCTTCTTAAATCGAGTTAATTTTCTGTAAAGCAAAAAAAAAAGTAATCATTGCAAATAATTTCATTTATGTGACATGTTCTTGTTTAATAATGTTATAAATTAACAGTATCTGTATTGTACATATTGTCATTCTTATCCATCACGTGATCATTATTGATCCATTTACCAAAAGAGAAAGCATGGTTTAGCCAATACCATTATAATACAGGGAAGGATATTACGATCACAATATAAATGTTGGCATATAATTGTAAAACATTTCCCTTTTGTCGTGATTTTTTTCAGTATATTCCACCTCCATGCAAAACTAATGCATTTTCCCGCAATAGTTACCGTTTTTTGAACGAAAAGTCCCAAAAGCATAAGAAATTATAATAATCTTGTCAGCATCAAAACACTTCTGATTGTATCATGAAAGTGTCGTGTGTCCAAGGGTTTTTGGTAACTTCACATTCAAATTAAAATCAATTTGAGATTGGTGATGAATTTTAATGTTAGTGTTTTTGCTTGTTTCCGTGTAATAAACGATTGATTGCATGAATGTAACGAAACGCTGAGATTAATTCAGACAAGAAATATATTCCGTTCGGTGAATATGATTTTTTTCTCGCTGAATACATTTTCATACATGTTTTCCCTCACGATCATGCAAGAAAAGTATAATATAAAGGTGTGAAGTTAAAAAAGCATGTGTTATGTCAACAACTCTTAAAAATTTAAAATTAGTTTTTTTGCAAAAATGTGAAATTATGTCTTAACATACAGAGTTTTACATGCATTTCCGCAATACGAAAAGTATACTCCACTGTCAACTTACAATGCTTTGAAATAGAATATATAGTATCAGACAATTTCCCTACTTTTTTTAAATAGGATATTTAATTCCAAGGATATATTAGTTAGTGTTTAGTATGAAAAATT
This sequence comes from Saccostrea glomerata, assembly GCA_003671525.1. Lineage (NCBI taxonomy): Eukaryota > Metazoa > Mollusca > Bivalvia > Ostreida > Ostreidae > Saccostrea > Saccostrea glomerata. The sequence continues at coordinate 27,182 of PRKT01000488.1, forward strand.
GAAAAAATGAACAAAATAAAAGACAACCAGAAGTCTCTGTCGAGACTGAAGCTCTACTGGTTTGCACTTATAGCAAATGAAGAGAAAAGTTCTTAAGCAGTTGGGAATTGAAACAGCAATAAAAAGAATAATGATCCTTGATTAAGTCTCTTTATGTTCTTAGTGTAGTCTACTTGCTTGCCACATTATATTATAATCAGACTTACTCTGCAGGACGAATAGCATTTTGAGAGTTTTTAACAGAAATTTCTATTTTAGTTACTACGGCAACGCAGTACGGTTAAGGCAACCCATAGAAAAAATATGGTAATGAGGTCATAATGAGGTTTGACGTCATGACAGTTGCTCCGCCCTGATTGATCCTTATAAGGAAATAGAGCTCAAAATAACTATTTACCGATATTTGCAATAATTTGTAACAAACGGCAATATTTCCATGTTTAAATAAATAATTATTAGTGATTTTCTCCT